>JAQGCM010000165.1:0-34011 GCA_034699705.1 Hymenaphorura dentifera
TAGTGGTTTTGAAAGGGTGGTGATTAATTTTGAATTCTTCAAAATGTGCATTTCAGTACTCCACGAATTTTTACGTTTCTTGCATTCCACTTCTGCATTACATCAATATACTATAATTTTAAATATGTTTTTGATTTTTGCGCTATAAACAGAATGAATAATTATTTGCTTTCCAGTCATGCAAATAAACATCATATCACACCTGTGTTATGACATTAAATAATAGGATTAAAATACAACTCGTGATTTTGTCCAATATCAAATACCAGTTTTGTTATTAGTTGAAAATGAAAACGTTTCCAGACTTTGAAAGTAATCGTTGATCGTATCTACAACACAATCATTTTGACAGCCCAATTGTCTATTAATAAATTTGACTTCAACTCCATAGGTAGTATTTAAATATCACAAGATCCGGCAGAATCAACATTCAACACACTCGTATTAATGACGAACAAACAGAATAGCTGGGCGTTAGAGCAAACAATAAATGCACATGCACTAGGCTGAAAACATAATTATTGTACATTGTACGTGGCTAATGAATGCAAACTCAAAATTCAAACATTTTCATAGATGACTAAACGTTTTCTTGGCTGTGGTAGAGAGTAGAGATTGCTAATTAATTGTCCTTGGAAAATGACATGTCAAAAATTTTCATTGTTCATCATGTCAAACTTTTCTAGCAAGAAAATAGGATCAATGTCAATTTATAAGTCAGATTCAGATTGCAAGCTTGAAAGACATAGTTATAGCAGTCTTATAGTCGAACAACGTGTTTGTTTAGCCGATATTTGATGGAATAATGACGAGGTGCTCACCATGCGATGCATGTACTTTTAAAATCTACAATAAATAGACCTTTAGGTTTAGAAATCACAATTTTTGAAAATAATTCCAAAAATTGTTAAAATAATTACACAATAATTGTGTAAATCATAAGAAAAAGGAGCGCTTGCGAGTGCAATGCAAATAAATGCAAAGTGCTAGACTAGAAGAAAGAGCCCTGGCCAATGACCGAATATTAACAAAATCTTAAAATCTCTCGTATCATTAATGATCACGAAAAAAATTCAAAAAATGATTTGGATTCCTTTACTCGGCATCAAAAATCCGAACAGAATTCTCAAGTTTTGCGTCATTCTCAAACAGCAACAGGTAGCAAAATTTAACACAAGGGACCAAAAGGGATCTTGTTGAAAATCCGGTAGCGGATAGTCAATTTTTTGTTGATTCTTCGGGCATAATTTCTCAAGATAGATCCTAATCCTACTGCAGCGGAATCTTGATGAGTGATCTTGATACTAACGTGTAAATAATATAGGCATTTCCAATTTCATCATTTTTTTTATAAACGGTACTTACTTTGCATTAAAAACAAAACAATTCATTTTCTGCAAAGATTAGTCTGAAATTATGGTGATATTTTCACGGGAGCACACACGGAGCCGGAGCCATAGTCGAGTCGCTCCCGCAAAAAGGGCAAATTCCGAGAAGGAAAGTGTTTTGTTTCACCGGCAGAAATGAATTTATTACGTCAATCGTCTTTAGCTTGCCGTATCGTTCAGTCAGTCGTTTCATAAATCACACCTTCTTTGTCGTTAAAACTTGAGCTGAGAAGGTCAATTGTTGTTTTATTTGACACTAACTTTGAGTTGACATTAACTTTGGACATCATTTATATTTTTGTTAGAAAATATTTAAGAATTCAGAACTTCTCAAGATGGTAGAAGAAGAAGAGGCGGCTTATCGGTGGGAAAGTGGCTACGAAAAAACTTGGTAAGTTTAATTGTTTTATCAATAAACTGTTAATAGCGAATACTATTTAATTGTAGTAAGTCCAGAGAGGTTTTTTCATTGTGGAGGGCTTTAACCCTAAGTTGGATATTACAAGATTATTATTATGCCCATTCGCGTTCACCGTTGACCATTCCTTTCAGTTAGTATGCTCAATAATTTATGATTGTTTTTTATTTTTGACTTGACTTTAGGGAAGAAATTGAAGAAGATTCAGATGGCTTACTGGACACTGCTGTTGCAGAAATTGTTGAGAGAAGTAGGAGGCGGCGGTTGGAACTGAGGCGAGCAATTGGACAAGTCCGCCTTGGGATTATGCGACATATTTACATCATTGTTGATTTATCTCAGTGCATGTTAGACCAAGATATGAAACCGAATAGAATAGGAGCAACTGGAAAAGTAAGATTTTTCAGTACTATGTAGTGTCAGTGTCTCAGGTTTCGATTTTACCTAGCAGTAAACCTGTAAACCTATATAAATTGCATTTTGGAGTTTGGACTGATCGCATTCATTCTCAAGATTCTAGGACGGTTCGTGGACGCTTTCTTTGATGGGAATCCAATGAGTCAGATTGGATGGATTGGAACCAGGAATAAGAAGGCAGAGAAATTGTCAGAAATGTCAGGAAATCTTTGGAAACACTTGGAGTTTCTTAAAACTCTGGACGTTAACTTCCCTTGTGGAGGAGAACCTTCTCTACAAAATTCGATTGAAATGGCTATTGCGACGCTGAGGCATATGCCAAGTCACACGTCAAGAGAAATCATTCTTATTAATGGAAGTCTTACAACATGTGATGCGGGTGATATATACCAAACTGTGCAAGTAAGATACTTATGCCCTGATACTTGCTTGAAGTTTCAATATGTTTCAAATTTAAATATCTCATTTTTAAATGACTCAAAGGAACTAAAGAATTACGATATTCGTTGTTCTGTCATCGCGCTTGGGGCTGAGGTACGGATTTGCAAAGTTTTAGCCAAAGAGACTGGTGGTTCGTTTGGCGTGATTCTAGACGAAACGCATTTCCAAGATTTATTGCAAGCTCACATTGAGCCACCGCCAATGATCGGAGCTATTGATTCAACCTTGATCAAAATGGGGTTTCCTCAAAAGAGTCAAACTGGCGAAGTGGCTATGTGCTTGGACCATATTGATCAGCCAGCAAAATCCAAGTTTGCGGCCGGAGGATACATTTGCCCACAGTGTAAAAGTAAGTATTGTGAGCTTCCGGCGGAATGCCGAGGTTGTGGATTAACACTCGTCTCTGCCCCACATCTGGCAAGATCCTTCCTGCATATTTTTCCACTGGATCCTTTCGAAGAAATTACTCCACTACATGGCCAGTGTTTCAGCTGTGTGAAAATTCTTCCTGACTCGAATAAGCATGTAATTAATTTAATCATATTTTTATAAGTATAATTCATTTTGAGTGGATTTGGTTATTTTGATGGCAATATTATTTTTGGTATTTCAGATTTACTGTTGCAAACAATGTACGAAAAAGTTTTGCCTCGATTGCGATCTCTTTCTCCACGAAGTTCTGCATACATGTCCAGGTTGTGCCGCACTTCCACTAGCTACATTGCTGCAACGATCAACTCAAAATTCGTAGAGTATAAACAAGTGCACGAAATCAAATCTATCTGTCCATCAAAGGCAAGTCCAACAGAAACAAAAACATGAATAATTTATTCACAGCGTCGCATGTTGATATCACGAAATCTATACAGTTATCTAGAGATAAACATTTAGATTCTAAATAAACGTATTTTTAAAACTATTTCGATTTTTGTGGTGCGATAACTTGTTTTGTAACGCGAATGTTATTATTGTCTTGTAAAGCACACCGTAGTTTAGAAGTCTGCAGAACATATGCAATCATTAATTGGTCAATTACAGCGCGGAAGGATTTGTTAGTACCAACCAACGCATGCACAGAGAACTTATCGTTTACAGTACGTACGTTTCGTTCCAATATTTGTACATCTCAAACTCTAGTCCAACGCACCAATGGTACAATTAACTACGAGTACCCCGGCTCCACTACCATAGTTAGTGTCGATGGTTAACTGAGGCTCAATGCAAATTGCAAGTAACCGCCTCGACTGGATGGTTAGCGATGGTCGATGGTTAACCATCGGCGCTAACTATGGTAGTGGAGCCGGGGCAGATATTTAGTCAGTATATTTTTATACAACTTAGGCTTGAATATGATTTGTCGATAGGAAAGTTGCTCTTGAATTGCTCAGCTGCCCTGAACCTCCTGGAGCGAGCTCAGCTTGCCGAGATCGTGGTCTTGGAATACCTTAGTTCAGGATCTAACTCATTTGAGTAACTAATTGGAAATAACAGTAAGTATTGTCACATTTTTCAAGGATGGGCCCACATACAATAGTAGCTAGACTGATGAACACACTAAGATTAGTTCCACAGCGGCCGATTCACATCTTTTAATTGCAAAATATGCAACTTATTAGACCTGCCACCAAAAGCCACCAAATCTCCACTTATTACTGCAGAAGAGAAACATTCCATGGTTTGGCTTGGCTGAACAACACCAATCTTTTTACACGTCTCAACATTTATAAAGTGCATTCCACCTACAACATCAGTTACAACAGCACAACAAATCCTTGTCAAATCTGGCTTTCCAACTCTTGCTACATTTAAATTAGTAAAACAAACTGGAGTCGAACGTGATTCTATCCTGAGTTTTAACTGATGTCGTTGCACACCTTTCTCAGCATCCAAAATTCGAAATATTCCGCTGTGAGTTGTGAACTTAAAGAGAAAATTATAGTTTGAGTTAGACTACTGATTGGTTTGAGAACATTAGTAAAATATTTCTTACAATGACTAAACCAGGGTGTATTTCACAACGATGAAATAATGGTGGGTTGACCGGGTCTTCAGGTCCATGTTGGTATGACCAAATTTCCTATATAAAAATACATCTTAGTGTTCTTTAATTGGGCAAGGCTAGTCTTAATTGACATATAATCATTCATTATATTTATCGTTGTTATTATCGTATATGTCAATCGAACATTAAGTGTTGTGCTCGCAAATATCAAGCGTACTACCTCCACTAGGTCTTCGTCGTAAGCCACGACCATTCCTTTTAGCGTTGCAACCAGCACAAGTGTTCTGTCTTGTAAAACCAGGGGAATTGGCGGAGTGCAAGTTCTTTCCGCTTCACTTTTACAAGCAACGTATTCGCCATCAAATGTAACCTTGATCAGTGAGACGTCAGCTGTGCTCACAATTATCCCCGAGTCGATCACACTAATTGACAATGGCGCAGTTACAAATGATAGAGTCGTTGCCCACAATTGTTGTCCATCCTGTAAATTGCAGACTTCTTTTACGTAAATTCAAGAATGACAAATATTTCAATAAGTACACCCGACCCGACCCATACCTCGAAATTAAGAGCTATTAGTTGACTTGACCAGCTCGACAAAACGTACACTGTTTTTCCATCACTGCTGCATGCTGGTGTTGACCGAATTAAGCCATTTATTTGGTGTAGCCAGCGAACAGCTCCGGTTTCGACACAAATCGCATACAGAATTTCGTCACAGCACACTGAATGTAAAGTAAAATGTTTGTATTCTCTGGATTTGACAAATATTTAGTGGCATTTGCATACCTATGAATGCAAATAACTGAGTAGGATGAGCGCAAGCAGTTGTCGCGATTCGGTCTGGAAACTTTCTTCTCCACAGTATGCAAGAATCTGCATCCGAAACCCGCGTTGCTCTTAAAACTTCTAAGTTGACAGCTGCAATGTATCCTGAGTGGGAACCTAGAAAACATGGCACAATTGTCAATGTCTCTTCAGTTGTAAGTTTTAAAAATTGCAATTGAGATTGAATTGAGGGGCCCAGTGCAAGAAGTACCGCTCGAAATTTGCTTAAACGCATTTTTTCATACGACATAAAAAAAATTCAAATAAGACGGCAGGTAGGCCCCGTAAGATTTAGGACATCGACTTTTAATTAAGAGAGTTTGTATTATGCTTAGGCTTAGGCTACTCTAATTATTCTATTAATGAATATTCGCAGGCGGGAGTTTACAATTTAGTTCCGGGTTGGGGAAAACCGACCGTCAGGAAACGTGTTGCGAGCGTATTGCTCAAGTACAAGATCTAAACATGAACATAAAGATGAAATTACTTACCTACTAGTACGATTTTGCCCTTGCATCGAAAACCTAATTGACCAGTTGAGCATTAAAGTTGGGCGTCATAGTAGGAATAGGAATGGCATTACAACAAATTGCAGACCTCATGATCAATAATTGGTCTTTAAGAATGACTTACTTCTGCTGGATAAGATGATAGGAGTAGCATCAACACAACCGAGAAGGTCAATCGTCCATTCCCTGGTGGTAACCGGCGTTTCCAGAGTCAATACTACATCATCTAGTTTTTTTTCCGTCGTTGTTACAGCAGTCAACGGCAACCTTTTAAAAGCAGGCTCAACCCAGTTCTTTCTTGAAAATACTTTTGTAGCTGCTAATTCGGTCAGCGCATCCAACGGCGAAACTTCAACAATATGTGGTTTTTCCTCACAAATTGTTTTGAAAATGTACTTTCGAACGACGTCAAAGGAACATCGGTTGAGGGTATTCAGAAATATTGTCTCTTCATCGGCATGAATTCGAGTTCCAAACTTGAGCAACCCTTGCATAATTTCTTCCACAAATCTGACTGCTCTGGCCGAGTTCCCTCCTGCCTGGAAAAACGTGTCTGAGCTCTCAAATTCCATGCGACTCCCTGTATTGTTCTTCCAGGTCGTTAAAATGAATTCATCAACATCCTCGGCTGGATAATTTATTTGAAGTGTGTTTGATGAGTTCAAATATGAACTTCCTTCGAGTTCAGCCATTACGACTTGCTTTATGTAATGAATGTCAAGTTTCCCATTCGTTGTGAGTGGGACATCTTCAGAAACCACAATGATTTTGTCAGGATAGTAATGGATTGGGAGGTATTTCTCCAAACATTCGCCCAATTTTCGTTTCGAGTTCTCCAACTCAAAGTTGGCATTCTCGATTTTGAATTTTACAATTAAGAATATTTTGCCAAAGAAGTAAAATGTTGCAGCAAGACTGAGGAGATTGCTAAGAAGTACTCGGTTGTCGATGTCTGTTAAGTTCACGAAATGCCCGTGCCTCTTGATCATTCTGTCCAGCCTGCCGTTGAAAGCGATTAAACCAGTCTCTGATATTTCGCCCATGTCACCTGTTTCTCGATAAGTACTACCATTCGATATTATTGGTGATTGAGGAGTGCCACAAGATTCTGCCAAAACTGTGCAAATACGTGTCCGGCTTCCTATTTATCCAAAGTAAATAACGCAGATTAAGATTTTTTCTAATTGAAGCTTATCTAATTGCTTACCGATGTATATTTGATTCCGGCAATCATTTTCGAAAAGTCGAACTTCGGTTTCACTTAGGGGGAAACCAATGCAAATTGAACTGTCCAGTTCCAAATCAATTTTCTCAACTGATGCCCAACAAGACACCTCGGTAGTACCGTACATATTAAGAAGCATCAGATCAGAACGTCTGCTTGCTGGTATAATTTTTCTAAGGTGATCTTTTTCCAGACAACGCTCGCCACCAAGTGCAAGAACTCTCAGAGGACTACGATGACCAAATAAAGTTGCTGCCTCCACTTCCCCAAACCGTAAGATTAATGCTGGCGTGCAGTTTACAATAGTTGTACCATGGTAGAGAAACATCCGAGATAATTCCTTGGGATTAAGTTTAATCGAGTCAGGTACAAACAGAATCTTAGCATGGCTTCCCAGAGCTGTGAACAAATCCACGTTGAATGGGTCAAACGTGGGAGGTGAAGCACCGAAAATTACATCCCTCGACGTGATGTTTTGGATTCGAATGAAATCCTCAATATTTGGTGTGATGCTAGCATGAGGAACGAGTACGATCTTTCGTTTTCCAGTTGTACCGGAAGTCCTGGAAGCATAGGCCCATACAAAAACATCAGATGCCGACAAAGAATTCTCGGTACGATGAGTGATTTCGGTTCTGATTACAGACACGGATGTTGTCTTTGTAAAGATGCGTTGTATTTCGATGATTGCTTCGTTGTTCCTTTCAAGCAGCCATTGGTTGTCCGCAATTACAAAGTCAATCCCCAGCGTATCAATTACGGTTTGGCTATCGATAAGATCGCACCGATGGTCGAAACAATAGTAGCCGTAACCTGCCCGCAAAATTCTGCAAAAAAAACATTACTGATGAATAAATAATATAAAAAAACAAAGCAAAATCTGAACAATAGAGATCGCGATCAGATTCCAATTTTTTTTTATCGCCATTATGTTTAAATTTATTACCCGAGCAAAATGGCAGGCAAATTCAATCCAGGGGAACAGACGACTCCAATGAAAGGATTTGTTCTACGCAAAGTTTCGATGTAGCTGGCAATCAAACTAGCAAATTCATCTAATTCCCCATAAGTTAGGGTTTCCACATTTCCAGCCCCAGACTCGTAAATGACAGCCAAGTCATTGTCATTAAAGCCTTTGAGAAAATAATCATGCAAAAGTTTTGCTTTAGTTGCCATTTCCAGGAAGACGCAGAATTTCGCCCCCGTCCTGCAGCAGAGTACTTATTAGTCCAGCAAGCCAATCTAAACATTTCAAACACACAGGATTTATTTTCTCAATTTAATTGCATGTGCTTTACTTCTTTAATAATTAATCGCAAAATTCCATACCTGTTAATTTAAATGCACAGGTTTCAATCATACTGCAATGCTTTGCACTGTACGTCAAGTCGGGTACGGGTTTGGTCAAAACGATTTCCCCGAATTTTCCCAATTTGTTATTTTGCCAGCATTCAAACAATTCTCTGAAACCTGCAATAAGGTTAAATATGGCAGCTAAATTATTATTGTTCGAAAATGTTCTACAAAATATAAATGCACCGAATGAGATCAAAAAGAAACGTTCGGTGTAACGTGACTGACTACTCCGACATTTCATTTTATTCATCTCAAGTCAAGTTCGGACGAAATTGTGCAGAAAGCTTGCAAAAAAATTGCATATATCTTGGTCCTATCATTTTTCTACTAAAACAGCTCCCTTTGTTTTGCAAAATTGATCAAGTAATAACTGTTGCAAAATGATCAAAAAGAAACTTCCGGTGGGACTCTGAGACTGACTACTCATACTGTCATACTGTCATACTCGGGCATTTCATTTCATTCATCTAATGTCAAGTCCGGGTTCCGGGCTGAATTGTGCAGAAGGTTTGTAAAAAAATTGCACATATCTTGGTCTAACAATTTTTCTACTAAAACAGTTCCTAAAGTTCTATAAAATTGCACAAATAATTGAAAACCAAAGCAGGGCAAATTCATATTAATAATTCTGGAATATCTTTGCAAAAATTCTGAGTCCGACTTTTTTTGGCAACATGACAAACCCGAGGATAAATATTTTAGTGGAGCAGCGCTGCTAGAGAAGAGTCGGGGGTAACGTGGAATGTGCAAATTGCTGCCTGCTCATGCCCTGCAAGTAGCAGCAACACGTTACGAATGAGTTGGTGCCTTGCTTTGCTCCCGACTTATTCAAACAAAACGGGGATCCAAAAGTTGAAAATAATTTTAAAAGAAAACAATCCGATATAAGTGTGCGACTTACCTGAGTGACGATTTTGTCTGTGTCGAAGAAGTCCTCCAAGTCTCCTCCGAAGGTCCAGTTGAAGAAATGGCAAGCGTCGGAGCAAAACTAGCCGTGATCCCACCCCCAGCCCCGAAAGCTAAAACTTTATTTTCTCCAGAGAGATTTCGGATCCTCCAAGAAGGTCGCATCTACAGACGCGTTGTTGCCAAACTCCCAGCAGAATATCAAAAATTCTTTGAAGAATGGCAGCAACCGCAAAGTCGTCCAATTCATTGGATTCCCCGCACAGAAAAATGGACTAGGAATCCAGAAACTGGAGAAGTGTACGCGAAATATTTTGAAATTTTTTAATTTTTTTTTTTAGATGTTAATGTTGCTATCAAAATTTCCAGGAAATGTAGTAATGTATCTCACGTAAATTTGATATGTGGAATCTGTCAAAAATGCTGCAAAATAATGACCAGGAAATGTTTTACAATTTATTTGATTTTTTTTTAAATTTTATAGAAAAGTTGTCCAGAATTGTCCCATCCCAGTCAAATATCCTCATCAGTCTCATAAAGGGATTTGGGGTGGCGAAGGAGTTATTGAAGGGTTAGTGAAGAAGGCCAAGTACCGAAGTCCAGTCACATCGTTTTGGGTCCCCAAACTGGAGAAAAGTGTGGTCTACAGTGAGATTCTGGACAAACACTTTTCCGTCATAGTCACTGAAACAACACACCAACGCATAAATGAATTTGAAGGTTTTGATTCTTATTTAATCAAGGTATTTTAGAAAAACATTGACAAAAATTGAAATTTTGAAATATATTTTGCAGCAAAATGATTCTATCCGATACGAACACGAAAGTGAACTTTAATCATGCTGTTTTTTATTTTTTGCTTTTTATTTGTCCAATTTAGTCAACTGCAAATGATCTTCAGTCTCTTTTGGCATTGAAAATTAAACGCCGGATTTTGCAAGCTCTTATGGCCAAGGAGTTTTCTCAGAATGATCCGCTAAACCAACAACGACTCTTGGAGAAGTACAAAGACTATATGCTTCCGGTAAGTATTTCTTTCGTAGAATATTTGCAAAGATTCCTACATTATTATTTGTGGAGCTTATTTGGTAATTTGTTAGGCTGCTGAACTAGAGTGGTATGGTCTGAGTGTGAATGAAGCTCAAACAAAGTTTGACAATCTTGTAAGGAAATTAGCGAAAGATGCGAGGGTGCCACTCAAATATCAGTTTAGACGAGAATTGTTGGAGCGACTGCAAGAGGAGAAAGCGAACCCACCGGAAATAAAATCCGAACCAAGGTACGAAAACTGACAAGTAACTAAAACTGTGTATTTCCATCACTGCAGAGAAACTAATTGTCTCTAATTATTGTTTTCAGGGGTGTCAGTGCTTTAATGTCTAAATTAAATCCGTTTACTAAGCCAAGCGGAATTCTTGAGCCGAAATCAACGTAGCCGAACAAGGTAGACAGTCTAATTTTTCAATTTGTAGTACGAAAGAATTTCTGGAAAGGAATTGAGTGTTCTCTTGTTAAAACATCATTTGTCTATATTTATTGTTGATGAAATTAATAAAAGACACATTTCAGCAAAACACAATTGATTGTGATTGTTCGATAAATGCCGCTAAAGCTCAATATTTCTACTCTACTAGGATTGAGTTTAAAACAAAACTTCAATCTCTTGAATAGGATTTTTGTGGTTAGGTTACCCTTACCCGGCATTAATGAAGCATGAACTCAAAGGCAGCCTCATTAATTAATCCTACAAATTCATTTAAGGAACACAGAATCTGAAAATTGCACAACTTCAAGCAACATTGCAATCAATTTGCCCGTCCTTTGGTAAACAAGTAAGAGTTTGAGCCACTGATCTGACTAGATAGGTCATGGTTCCGTAGGATCCGGACGGTGCGCTGTCATAAAAGTGCTGACATATATTTGCAGCCCCGCCGCAAATGAGTTTAGAATCCTTAGCTTGTTTTGGTGAGACAAATTTTCCTGCTTCCAATTCTTCGTTTGATTTGGCACAGCATAAAGTAGCATCTCCATTTGGTACCTGGCGGTATGAATAGAATTGTGTAATGAAATTATGAACTATCTTTAATCTTTGCTCGATTGCTGGGAAGAAAATCCTCACCTGATCTTGCAAAAATATTTTATTCGCGGTTAGAACAAGTTGTTCCACATGGATTGTTTCTCCCAAATGCGGAGATAAGTCATGCTCGACAACTAATGTAAGGACCATTAGGGCTTCCACGACCAACTGGCGGTATTCTGGTTGCGGGATTGTATTTAACACGGCTTCAACCTGAAGTGCAAATTTTAACTCTCCGGAGGTCATCTAATAAATTCAAACAATTATATTAGATTCCAAAAAGAATCGTAATAATTAATTTCAAGACCAAACAAATCATTCCCAATTCCTTACCTCTTGAGTCAACGGATTGAGTAAAACTTTTCCATTGACAGCAATACCTTGACACTGGTAAAATATAATAAAAGAACTATTGCAATGCCATTTCTATGCTGGAATAATACAAAGGGAATTAGCGTTAGCATTCTTTTGCTAACGCTAAAGAATGCAACTGACAAGACTTACTCTTTCCAAAATCATCCAAACTCTAGGATAAAAGTTTCTAGGAACACGATTTAAAGCCCCATCCAACCTTCTTCGTCTAAGCCATTGCCCTTGCTGCTTTTCCACTTCGTTTTGTTCCCTTTCTTTGTAGAACATCGTGTCAATATTTGTCTATCGAGTACAGATATTTAAAATGTACAACCATCAATTGAATATACGTCATTTAATGGCATCCTCCACACAAGAAATGCCACATACCTTGCTGACTTTAGTTGAGTGTGTGCTAACGACCGAGTGATGACTGAAATTTGCACCGCTTTTGCATGCTGCTAAACCAGAAGATGCAATATTAATTATGAGAAATTTATATTGTGAAATTAACATTATATGTATAACAAGGCAAATCGAAAAGGCCATCAGGTAGGCTCATACTACTTATGGGACAAGAAAAAAGCTTGAGGAATGCAAAGATAAAGAATAGACTACTTTGATATTTCCTGAGTTAGAGAAATACAAATTTTCGCTATTCAATTACTCATTCAAAGATTAAGTAATAGTTCAGGTAGGACTGGCTATGCTTATGCCAAAATGCACTCACATGTACTAACAGCAAATTCCTTGCCACTCATTATGTGGTATAGTAAATTTTTCATTTCAAACGGTGACAAATTCAAGAGATGGTCAGATGCTTCATCGCCGTGACATACCAAAGTTCTTGCCAACTCGGTGGCCATCACCTGCATTATAGCAATATGAGCTTGTAAACGTGAGCTTGTAAAACAAGTGATTCTACAGAAAAGAGGAGACTACCTGAATAATTAGTCCAACCCGAAGCCTCAGCATTTCAAGAAACAATTGTGGTTCTGTACGAATGAACATAGCCAGATACACTAGGAGTTCCTGTAAATGTCAACTTTCAAATAAATTACTGAAATCGGGTTTTGTATGAATTGATTAAGGGTCGAACCTGAGTAAGCATAGCCGTGCTTTCATCATCACCGTATGCTTGATGTATAATTTGTCTCAATTCAATTTCAGGCAAGGGACCAGTAATAGTTTTTTCGTAATTTGGAGGCATCCCGACAGTCACTTGCTTCTGTCGAACAATCAAATCTGTCACTGCCTTAGCCAAATCCTCCACTCTCTTTCCAAGCATCCCTAGTAGAATGAATTGCCATCAAATGTTTTATTTTGCTTTACTTAAAGTAAACAGATTTCTTCAAAAACACAAGTATGAAATTTACCCGCGGTATGTCTGACAAGTCCCCACATCTTCTGCTGACAAGCCTTGTCATACAATCCTTTCAGAAGATCCTTCACGGTGACAGACGTACCTTGCTCGTCCAAACCTGAAAAATTAAATGTTGGTAAATTAAAATATTCAAAAAAAAGGGAATTCCAATAAATATAGGGGGGTAATCCTTACCAGTGCAATAGTCTAATCCATGTGAAACCACCAAGTAGTGCAAAATATCTCCGTGTTCGTCGAGTTGTTCCGTCTCTCTTAGCATTGCTATCAACTCATCCATCTCGGTATTTTCATACAGAGAATCTGACTGAGTCCTGGAAATAAGCAATTGAATTCCAAAATTATTTTTCCGGCAGGGAAATACAAAATGAGCTAAACCTGGTCAAAACTCTAACCTACCGTCTTTTATTCCGTAGAAACAATTTGAGATGCAAAGTAGAAAAGAAATAGTTGGATTAGCACAATGTTACAGTTGGATTGGATTGGTTGGAGGCAGGCCCAGGATATAAATATGTAAGTTAGTTATGTTAATAGGCAGCACCAAAAATATCTAATACACTAAATCCGGTACCTGTGACGTGTAATTGGAGTCCACGAATGAATTGGGTTAAGCGTGTCTTCGTCGGGAGAAGGGCTTCTGTCACCAACAATTTTAACTCCACTGGCGTGAGCTGGCGGCGTAATACGACGCTCTTCCTTCCATCCAGTAGTCGTATCATCTGGAATGCCACAGATCAAAATACTTATATTATCCGGCCTTCAATTTGTAATTTGTGTCAAAAGTCAGAAGCTTGAAATTTGGCAAAATCCAAGGAGATAAGTTATAAGACATTCACAAGTAGAATTATGTGGTGCAGAACTCACCACAATAAATTGAACGTGTTCTCTTGATTGTTCCTTTTAGAGAGAGTCGTCTACCAGGCTTTGATCTGCCTCCGCGTTTTGCGCTGGCAAACCTGTTCGGCGGAGCAGTTGGTAATTTTGCTTTGAAAGTTAAAGATTTCAGCATGTGCTCCTCCAAGTATTCCAAGACGCTGGGATGAAGTTCTGTAGAAATTATTATACTGCTATAATCTTTGAATATATTTCGATAATTTCGAAGACCATCCATTTCACTTACTATCAGGATTTCCTTCTTCGACACTTCCCAAGAAACTAAGATTTGTAATGCAAGATGTGCTTAGAAACTCTTGCAAATAACCCAAACTCACCCTGTGGAATAAGGACAAGTTCACATTAATTACTACTTTGATACTTCGGTAGAAATGCCAGCCGTACTAAAGAATAATTAAATGCCAAAACTCGACCAACTTACCGTGTCCCTTGAGTATATCCGCTCCGAAGTTTCTTTATTGTTGTAATGATTGACAATGGAATCTTTCCGTCTTCTGTAATACCAATACCAAATTAGAAAAACTTGGACTGAACTTTGAATCCGAATAGCAACTAATAGTGCATAAAGTTATTTCAACAAGAAATTACAAAGCAATATGTATTTGTTAACTGCTCTTCAAGCAATTCACCCATGCGTTTCAAATTACTAGCATTCAGTAATCTTTGTGAAAATTACATTTTAAGTCAGAAACATTATAAATATTGAGGGGTGGGGAAGATACTTGCAAACAAAATGAAGTGTGAATAGTGTGAAAAATATCTGAAAGGTAATTTAAACTTAATTTACCTTTCATTTGATTTGAGCTAAGTACAAAAGTGACGGTAGGTCTGCCAAGAAAACTGCTCCAATTGTTAGTAAGAAAAGCCAAATCATTGAGGAAATTGTGAGCTAACACCGGCGGATCATACATCATGTAATTCTCTTCCAAATCTAAACTCTGTTTCCAATGTTCAACAAAGGAGAGTCAATTAAATCAATGTTAATCAAATTCGACTTCGAATTGTTCAGTTTTCTCTTACAACCCAATATTCTACAGATTGAATCGGGAAATTGCAATTTGAAGGAATCCCTAGCACAACCCGCAGGCAATTGCAAGGCAAGTACAATGCTAATCAGTTGCCCATTCTTATTCTAGTAAGCCTTAGCTAGTAAAACTGTAACCGATGGGTCATCCCGAAAAGGTAGAACCAAGCAATTCCAACAGCATCAGTGCCTTTACCGATATCTAATTCCTATAAATATGTAACTCATCGTACGCTACAACTAACAACCCATACAACTAACAACCGCATTTCAGAACAACACAGTTTTGTTAAAACTTTGATTGGCAATGCTTGAAAGCCCGCACAGAAGAAGACCCAAACTTAACTTAAATTAAATTATTGGCAATCCAGACAGCGAGATTTTAGCCAATAGCTACGTGCGAACTCGGTTAAAAATAAAATAAAAATGCGGTGCAAACCTAAGTGAATGTGTCTGAAAGAAAAGACGACCAAAGGTCTTCCCAGAACATTTTGCCAAGAAGATTTGAGAAAATTCAGCTCATTTTTCAAGTTGTCGATCATCAACTCATAGTCTGAGGCGATGTAAAATCTTTGTTGATCCATCAACTACTTGCAAAATCAATTATATAAACAATAAATGAGTCAAGGAATAACGAAAAGGCAGCAATCAAAAAAATAGTGGTAAAAAAATAATAACAAACAGCCAATGGTCAAAGACTTAATTAGAATCTAAGCTGCTATTGACAGACACAAAAAACTTTAAATGGAAATCGTAAGCATTTTGATATACCCAAGTTAGTATGACAATTATTTGAGGACTGACTTTGTTGAAGCCCATGTTGAAATTAACACTGGTATGATACGGGTCTGAAAATTTCTGAACGTCCAACATTATAATACCACAAAACTAACCTGTGGAGTAAATGCAAAAATACGACCTTGTAGTGAGTAAAGTTTGCTGGTACATAGAATTCCTACATCACGAGAATTTCTACCAGAGAGACCCAATTTGTTGTTCCTTCCTGTAAGTAATCCAAATAGAACAAAAATAATATTTTTAATGTTTGGGCTTGGGTTCTCATGAGCACGAAGAAAACCACAATTTTTGCAAACGATATTACTCTGGACACTCCGGAGCACATTAGAATATGAACTTCTATTTAGCTTACCCAGATATGCGTACAAATGACTCAACACTCTAGCCGGTTGAACTTCAACCGGTGAACATTCGCTGATTGTTTGACAATGAATGTCGTGAGTCCTCAATTTTTCTTGAATTTCAAAATCCTCGGCCAAGATGACAACCTACATAAACAACAACGTACTCTTAGTCGGCACCACTATATTTATATTTAGAATTCAGAATCGGTGTACTGTATTCACCTGAACCACAACGTCAGGCTTTTTTTCTGCACAAAGACGTTTATTCAAAGGATCCAATTCCCCTGGCGCAAGAAATTCCTGAACAAAATTCCAACAAAGGGTGGAAATGTTGTCAAACAAAATAATAAAAAATGAATTTAAATAACTAACCTCCTGCAAGAGTTTTCCTATAATGTAAAGACTTTGTGCCCACATGAAGGGGCAACGTCCCAGCGGTCCTCGCATTTGACTTCCAGGTAATTTGTATTCCTCATTAACTTTATTTTCCGGTACTGCATACAATTCTGGCACCAACCACATCGCATCTTCGGTTTTTACAAGTATCTAAAATGTAAGCAATTTCAAAATTTTGAAATAAACTCACGGATCAAAATTTACAAAAAACATACCTCCCCGAGTGCATCGGTGTAGATTGCCTCAGCTTCCTTGTCTCCTCGAAAAATAGCGTCAATAACCAAATAACAATAGAAGAGCGGCCATTCGCACTCAATATTATCAAACATTCGTAGCTCCCACGGTTCGTAGTACAATCGATTTGGATCCTGTAAAATTGCGTACGTAAATCGGTTTAAAAATGAGGGGCAAAAATAATATATTCCGAACCTACCTCCTTTGCAGTTTTGTATCCATCGCGAAGAAATCTCTTCAGCCCATAGTGGCCTTGCAATTTTGATACAATGGTATTCCTGGTTAACTTAATGAGATCAGGATCGTCGACTGCAAAGGCGGGGAAACCAATTATGGACAAGAGACTAGCGTCTACTTCTTTTGAATTTGACTCTCTTGGCAGCATTGACTGAAATTAATTAGCATGCATTAGTATATTTTAACCTGGACAAAAAGTGAAAATCTCACCTGAAGAACCGCTTGACATTTCTGGGCTTCGTCGGCCAACACATGAATAACTGAAGAAGGCCCTCCTCTGGCACCAAATAAGTCCAACTCATTCATAGCCTCCAACGCAGATTTGGCCATTCCAATTGAACTAGCATTGAGTTCTGGCTCCCCATGATTACTTTTGTCACCTCTCTCCCATATTCCATAGTCCTAAATTACGTTTCAAACATAATAACTCTAAAGGATGGTCCGGAAAGCCGTAAAATACTTAATTTTGAAGAACATTTTTATTACCGGAACACAGTAAGCGTATTCAATGTAGAACACCAAGTTTTGAACAAAAGACACTTCGTCCAGGCAGAATACAATTTGTAAGCCTGTTGATGATTTTAACAAGAGAAATTGATTTCAACTCGCAAAATAGTTCAATAAAAAAAATCTTACCAGAAGCTGTCATTTGAGCTAAAACCAGAAGATAGAGTGAAACTGCATCCACTTGAAGATGACCCCATTCTGCGTCCCCAACAACTGTTTGTCCAGTCTCTGAACTGTACTTTGCATGGATGGCATCCAGGGGGGACTGCGTAACTTTGAATTTCTCCAATTTGTCTTTTTGACGCATCATAGCCATAAGTAGTCCTCTCATCAATTTTACGCAACTCTAAATGTTAACAATAATCACAAACAAAATTAGGTGCCATTCTATTGTTCTTGTTCATTGTATCATTGTTCATCTGCATTTCACGTAAAATAAAATTGTAAAATTCTATTCTAATTACCTGTTCCAACTCGTAAGTTTTGGCTCTGTCTTCATCCATGTCAGCATTTTTCTTGTAGGCCATTGACAATCCCCAAACTGCCAAAATACTGTACACATTGTCGCGAATCCAAGCATGTGTATTGGTGGAGAGACTCGTAGGTAAAAGCCCAGTCACTGGATCCTTCATATCAAAACATGCGTAAAAATCGAGCAGTCATTCAGCGTAGTTTTTAATTAAATTTACGCTACCTGCTAAATAGCGACAGTTTTTTCACAATCGCATTTAAAGAAAGATAAACAAAACTATAAGCCTTGACATTTACCTGATGACGAAGAATTGTCCTGTACATAAGGCGCTGGTAGTAGTCCAAACGGACCCCTGAGTTTGTGCGACTTCGCATGTTGACCAACTGATGAGATGAATGATTAGTTGGGATTTCGATTTATTTACTTTATGATGTAGTTTTGACTAAAACTAAAATCTCATTTTGGTCACTTGTGGACGGGGATATTGTTATTGTTGTTTGCCTGCTTATTATTCAACTGAATGCAATTGCAGACACTGAGCAAAAAAGTAGAGTAAATAAAGTGAATAGAGTGAATTAGCTTACATATTCACTAACTCTATTCTAAAGACTGTCCAGGAAATATTTCCAGGATGTAAAATGCGACCAATTGGATTCCAGTGCTTCCTGCTTTTGGTTCAAAGTGCAAAAGTGCATCTGAGAAGATTTGCAAAATTTGCGTATGCACTGCACTTTGTGTTCCCCCTGTGCGTTATGTAGTCCATCTCCACGTGCGCTGGGGCCAACCAGAGCCTCTGCTCTGCGTCTGCATCCAGCAACAACATAACTTAAACATCTAATTTAAGCTTTTCTATGGGCTCAACTTTAGCTTCCTACTTTTTGCGAACATTGCTAATTTTTTTTGCAAAAGGAAAATCACAAATGCTGGACCCTAAGTCTGCCGGGTATCTAGTCCTAGTCTTTATCCCATATACATGCAAATTTTTTAAAACTAATTTTTATGTTATGCATGCAAGGAGAATAAACTTGTCGTAAAGAGCAAAATTTGAAACTTCAAAACCAATTTAATTCAACGTAAGTGAATCAACTAAATTTTCTGAATCAACAAACACAAACAAAAACAATAACAGAACAATACTATTTCGGCGTTTGATAAGATGCTGCCGGAGATCCTTGGGTTTGGTAGAGATTAGTGGGGCTGGATTGACTTGCAGGCGTACCTTCATCTGGATGTGCTCTCCCGTAGCCGCCATATTGTTGGCCTTGGTAGCCGCCGTAACCGCCACCGTAGGATTGATCCGAGTAGCCGCCACCATAACCGCCACCGTAACCACCGCCATAGGCGCCACCGTAGTTCGGAGCAGAGTAACCGCCGCCATAACCGCCACCGTAGATCGGGGCTGAATAACCGCCGCCATAACCGCCACCGTATCCATTGTTGCCATATCCGTTGCCATAACCGCCACCGTATCCATTGTTGCCATATCCGTTGCCGTATCCACCGCCATAACCGCCACCGTATAATGGAGCTGAATATCCACCGTAACCACCGCCGTAGCTTGGCACGCAATAACCGTAGTAGCCGGACTGACCGTAGGCCTGTGAGTAACCGCCGTAATTGTCGTCTCTATCTCCTCCATAACTTCCGCCATTGTATCCCCCATAACCGTTGTTTCCGTACCCGCCGCCGCAAGAGCAAGGGCAACCTGGGAACAAAATTTTTAACCAGAAATAGTAAAATAACGGAAGACTTCTCAAGCGCAGACAACTTCTATAAGTTGGATTTTTGGCTATCTCGATTCGGTTGTTTCCACCAGATTTAATTTCTGCATTTTTTTTACTAAGCTGGCATAAAATTCGATTTACCTCCATATCCTCCACCGTATCCGCCTGAATATCCGCCACTTCCACCGTATGATGGTGCAGAATAGCCTCCGCCATATGATGGTGCAGAATAGCCTCCTCCGCCATAAGATGGTGCAGAATAACCTCCACTTCCGCCATAAGATGGTGCAGAATAGCCACCTCCGCCGTAAGACGGTGCAGAATAACCTCCACTTCCGCCGTATGACGGTGCAGAATAACCTCCTCCGCCGTATGATGGTGCAGAATAGCCTCCTCCGCCATACGATGGTGCAGAATAGCCGCCACCGTAGCTGTTGTCGTAGCTGTCCCCGCCGTAACCGCCGGCATTTCTAGGAACTTTTGGTGCTCCTTGTTGCGGTTGCTGTTGTTGCGGTTGTGGTTGACCAGGTTGTGGGTCTTGATATAAAGCTGGTGCTGATTTTGGTCTGGCTTCTACCCCATTGGTGGCATTTCGAGGATCTCGAATCGGTTCTGCAAATCCAGAAATGCTCAGAAGGCCCAGGAGTACTAAGGCAATCAACTTCATGTCGAAAAATCCAAAGGTGTGGGGGGTAATACTGGAATTGAATCTGGCAGGTCACAGGAGTATCTCAAAATCCCAGGAACTGATGTTAACTGACCAAGGGCTTCTGAGCGACTGACCAGACCCTGGAAAATTTCTGGACAATAAATATGTGAAGACGATGAAAATGATCAAATTTTTTTTCTAGCTGTCATTTCTTGTGGATAAACTAATTCGATAGATTAATGAGTTCAAAGCCTTTGATTTTACATTCGTGATGAATGAATCGAGATTTCGAAATTAAAGACTCAGAATACATTTACTAAACGTGAATACCTGGCAGGTAGCATTTGCAGTACGTCTGCAGCTAGTTATTTTTTTTCTTGGCAAGAAGCTTTTACCTTGCAATCTAATCATGTTCAGATGAACTTGTTGCTCTTATCTTTTTTTCAAGCAAGTTCATTCAGTTCAAGTTGTCAATCGTCTTCCTTGATTCTGATTCAATTCATTGTAAAATGTGTAGACTCTTCTGTTTGGAAAAATACCTTTCTCAATAAATATAAAAACGACCAAATCAACCCCAGACCCCAACTCCAACGAGAACAGGCATATTTAGAAGGAGTAAATAATTTTATGTCTGAAGAATTAAGTGATGTTAAGACAGTTAAGAGTCGCCGAGGCACAGGTCGCCTGCATGTCACACTACCGTGTGAACTGAGCAACAAATAAATTTATTGCAAATATTTGCATTAAATTTCTGTGCTAAGATGAAATATTTTGTACTTCCATTCGTCGACTGACTTTTACACATTCCAATTCCATACCAATCACCTCAACTTTTATTATTTATGTAGATTTCCATCATGAGCTGGTTCTGGTTGACTTATTTTTTTAATGCGGAACTATATGTTGGAAAGATTACACGATTACACGACATACTACAGGCGACAAAATTTTGGTCCAATACTAACTAGTACGTACGTAGGACAGCAAGCAGTACACACATGGTCAGATCAAATGCACGCATTTTCATCTCTTCGCTTGAATCTGTCGTCGACAATATGATTAAGTAGAAAGCAGGCAAAAGTGGACTTGAGTCTATCAAATCCCTCAATTAAGTCCGGTGACACCACTCAAGGAGGATTACATTGCTACAATACAACACCAATCTGAGACCATAATGATGAAATCCTAATGACTACTGATAGTTAGCTAGTAGCGCTCAAAGAATTTATTCTTCTAAGCTGTCCAATACGCGGAACTCATTTGGCTTGGCCAATTTGACACCGGAGAATGATTTAGCTCATAAAAAATGAACTAGTTTGAGCAGGGACAAGGGATATGACAATAGCTAAAAAAAGCAATTATTGTACATGAGTCAGAAATAACTGTGGGCGTGGGCTGATAGGAAAACTGTCTCAAAATCAAAATTGTAATGAAGTTATATTTCATGGTCTTTGGCCTTTGCCAAATTCAATGTATTATAGAAACGAGCAATTTCTAAATCAATTGTAAATTGCCAATTACCTGGTCAGAGGAAATGTTTGCAAAAATTATCTGGATCTCAACCTCAACAACAATACCTTAATAAGATTTATTTGATGCAAGGTATAGTCGTAGTCGTTCGCAATTTCGGTAAACGAACCAAATTGATTCGAAAATCAAGAGTGTAATACAATTTGACAGAATTGCACGACACGATAAAGTGCAGTTGATGAATGCATTTTGTGCACGCATAAGGCATAAGTGCACCAACAAGTAACTTTGAGTGCAGAATGAAAAGCTCGCTTGGACTGGCTATGGCTAATTATTGTTGTCTCTAATGATCATTGCAACTGCAACACCATTTTTGACAAACAATTATTAAGTTTGGCAAATTATTATTGACTCAAATCAATGATATATTGAAGCCGGTTGAGCTTTTAGATGAGACAAAGCGTGATCGAGCACTATTGTGAAGACTGCAAGAGCTAAATGGATTTTTGCAAGTTGCAAAGTTGTAATTGCAATAATAGTAAACAACGTCGTCGGCTGGGCTGGTTCGCTGGCTGGCTGAATTGTTGATTCATCTCTATTCTTCATTCCACACAAATCTCAGTTCTCAAATGCAATAAATTCAGCAAGGGGTGCGAAAAGTAGGAAAAGGACTTTTGGAATTTTTGCAGACAGACATGGGGAATATTGGGGAATGCGAACAAAGGCCTGAAGGGATATCTGTGTTGAATTTTCCCTTTCACAAAGTACGTAGAGGCATGGCACTACTAACTGACTAAACTAACTCCTTGTCAACTAAATAAAAAAAAGATGAAGGATGAAATATGGACTCGTGTGGTAGGAAGATGACATAACCTTGTTGTCTGAGCATACCTTAGAAAATGAGATAAGTATTTAAGGGAAAGGGTTAGCCAGGGACTCTCATCAGTGTTTTTGACCGATTCCTACAGTGAACTCAGCTGGTGTGGGTTACATTTTTGGAAACATTTTCAAGTGTTTTGACAGATTTAGTCTGATCAACCAAATCTCTCAAAATGAGAACATCAACTTTGACCCTATTCGTTTTCGTCGCTATTATTGGATTTTGTGTGGCAAGGCCTCAGGAAAAAAGTGAAAAATCTGCTCCGGTAAGCATTGAGTTTCGGGTTTTCGAAAGTGTGCCTTTAGTGTGTTTAGTCCCAGGGGATGAGAATCGAGAATAGAATCGAACTACTATTCTGAATTCTTAATCGATCATTTGGCAAAATAGAATAACGTTCAATTCAGTTCAATTTGACATAACTTAAGCTGGAAATGCATTCTAGATTTTTAGAATTGAAAAGTTCAAATTGAATTAGCTGAAATAGCAAAGATCGATACTAAGAAAAGATCGGAATTCACTGATTTAATTCTTCAACCTTCAGCAAAAGTATTCAAACGTAGCCATTGGATTTAAGCGAATTTCGCATGATCTTACAAAGTGTACCAACGGGCAAAATATGGAATTTTTGTCTTAAAATGTTTAGGACCAAATTTCTTCTGTTCAGAACTTGATTTGTAAACACTTAATTTGATCACAGAGTGAATTCTCCTATGCTGTCAACGACCCCGAATCGAAGAATAATTTTGGACACGCCGAAAAAACGGATGACAATGGCGTAACTAAAGGAGAATATTTCGTTGACTTGGCTGATGGACGTCGTATGACTGTCTCATATACAGTTGACGGAGATGGTGGTTTCATGCCAACAATCGTGTTTAGCGACATCCCTTAAATAATCGTCCGACCAATATTTAAATCCTTGAGCATTTTTGCTACAAACGACCCAGAATTTTGTAACATTGCTAGTAACTAGTTTTGTAACGGATTTTACCTATTGTACTTTTGTACAAATGACAATCTCGTAATTTTGCATTTTTATATCAAGTTTTTATACCCGCAATTGATTTTTTTTTTAATTTTTGTACTTGAAACTCTATTTGGTAATTTTACGCACGGTGTGCCAAAAAATCGTGAATCCCCCTGAACAAAATTTTTCACTTCCTTTTGTGAATCACCCTTCCTAGTCTTAACCAATCCCATCATGACCTTATGACTTAATGTCTCGCTGTCTTCATCATTGTTGATGTAATTGTTATTGTGTGTGGGCTTGTGTGGACTTCTTTTTTAACTCTGTCAATCTTAAACAATTTTTTTTTGAAAGAAAAAAAAGTCGTCAGTTTTGTGTAAGAACAACTGAAAACGACTTCATGGGGTGAAGACAAAAAAATAAAGCAATTATTGATATTCACAAGTTTTTTGTTGTTGGATCTGAATCTGTTTCTGTGCAATCATACTCTAACTGCTAACACGGCGAAGGCGGCAAGCAGCTTGACTATTCGCCCTAAATAATATAGGATCATTTTGATTGACACATTGCACACTGCACGGGTGGAATTAAGGTCGTTATACAAATCGTTATGCAATTGGGAAAAGTATACAAAAAAAGCAGCAAAGATTTGAAATAAATTATCTCCGACAGGCGTGCAGAGGCTAAATATTTCAGTGAGTACTTAAGTACTAAGTACAGGTTGAGAGTTTGTAAATCCCAAGTTTAGGACCTCACAACAACTAAACTTACATATATTCATGCTTCACGTGCATCTGCCGTTATCAATGAAATGAATCATAAGTCATTTTTCATCTCTTTGATTAAGTGAGTCTCATGAGGACGTAGTCCCCACTTTAGATATTACCTTGGTCTCTTTACTACATAACATATGCATTTTCCATTGTATTGACAGCATCATCTTTTTTTTCAATGAAAGCGAAACTGGCTCCGCTATTGCTGCTGCTGCAGCTGGGCCTTGTTGGCCAATTGTTTATACCGCAATGACTTTTAATTCTTCAAAGAGTCTCACATTAAGTCCTACTTTGTTAGTTCGTCCATAAGAGGATGGGTTGGGGCTGCGTGTTTAGAATTATTAAAAATATCTTGCAAGATACTTACAATGTTTATGCTTATTAGCAAATTGGATTCTGTCAACAAGATTTGATTTGGATCTAAAATTTAGAAACAATTTCAATTTCACCCTGCGCTCTGACTCCCTGGAGATATTTTTTACATTGATGCATGTGTCTGTCCTGCATTGATGCATGCAGGACAGTCAAAATTAAAGAACCTAGAAAAGTAGTTTGTGCTGACAAATTGCAAATTTAGCACTTTTTAATAGAACCGGTCCTCTCAAATTCAGGAAATAAGTTTTCATCTGATTTGGTTGCCCAGATTGACTATTTTTGGGTTTTCTGGTTGGTTCTCATCAATATGAGAAATCCTTCACAGAATTTTATTAGCTAATCTCAATAACATGAATCTCCTTTTTAAGAGTTAAACTACACATTTCACCATATTATAAAACAGTGTACCTATTTGGTAACTTTGGCTATTTTATTGCTGGTTCATTGCAACTTTTGCAGCTCTTACAGCACACAGCACTGACGGCGCACACCTATTAAAGGCCAATCTCACAAGTCGTCGTTGCAATAAAAATCTGACTTTTAGTAGTTTTTGACTTTAAATAATTGATATTGATGCAAACCTACGCCCGCAAGCCTTGACGGAAATCAAATAATTGTTAGCATTGACAATAGATTGAGAGGAGCGCACGGGTACGAGGCCAAACTCAATAATAAGATCAATGTCAGGGTTAAGGAATTTTATGTCGAGATCGTTGGCAGATTAACATCGTCTCGCGGCTGAAAGCCACAAGCAAAGCAATTTACCACAATCAAAGCAAACTAGATTTATTATTATGGCTTTTAGCCGACAAGACATAAAATAAATATTATGCAAATATTTGAGAATTTCACTATTCTGCAATAACTGCAATTATTCATTCCGTAATTAATTAAATAGTTGGTCGAATGCAGCAGCTCAGAATCTAGTTTGATTCCAACTGTCAAGGTTCTTCCCAGTTGCGTGCGACTGTCTTCGATTTTTTGGCTTGGCTAGCTAGCAAGTTAACTAACTAACACTGGTTTACAACTTGCACTCTATTTCACTTAACATTGTTGGACAAATCTCAAATCTGACATAGACTGTCAAATAAATAAGTTGAATTCTCATTGCATCGCAATGCATTGCTCTGAAGATCTGATCTGATCCGAGACCGAGACATGCACTTTACATGTATGTATTTGAGCTGCGAGTTGGACAAAACTTGACGTTTAATTTTAATTCAGCTCACAATCATTTAATTGGAAACTTATGAAAAAAACAACATTTCATTCAATCGTATCAATATCCTTCGCATATCGTCTAAGTTCTTGTCATTCGCTCGACTCGACGAGTCGGAGTCATTTAATTGAAAATTAGATATTCAATCCCATCTGAATTTTTAAATTGAATTAGGGGATGAAATGGATGAGAATAATTTTACACACTCTCATCTCATGACAAGCCAATTTGTATTCCTGTTGCCAGCATATGTAAATGTATAATGTATTTAAAATCCACGTCTAATTAATGTCTACAGTATGTAGTGGGGAAGGGGTAGCGTGACTTCAAAATATCAATCAAAATATGAAGAAAAATGCAGAAGAACCTAGTGGCAAAGTGAGGTCTGCCATCAGAAAAGGTGTGAATTGCGGCTTCGAGGGCAATTACCCATTACGGTAACAATTAGTATGGTAATTTGAGAATTTGACACTACAACTACAACCACAACAACACCAGGTTCCTTAATCAAACAGGTTATCTCATCTAACCTTCTCTATGAACGAGTATAATTGCTATTTAAGGTTATCTCGTCTAAAGATCAGCAATACAGTACAAAGAAACGAATCATGCGTTGATCGTCAGTAGTTTTGCTCATCTACCTATGCAGTTTTGCATTTTAATTACCCTCAGTTTAAAGACTCATCGTGCAACTAATTTCACTAGAAATTAAGTGCCAATCCAATGCCTTATGAGGAGTGGAAGAGATCACGCGGTTGCTGTTGCTACCTGCCTTGCTAGACAAGATCTTGGATTGGCGCAATAACATTGTTTGAAATTAACTAGGAATTTGATATTTTAGAAGAGATATGGGTTCGTATAAAAATCAAAAATTTACAGTTGCCAAATGTGTGATGCATGAAAAATCAGACAGAATTACAAGTGAAAAATTCCCAAGGGTAAAATTTGCAATTTATATTGGCAAAAATTCCTATTAAGCTTTGTCTGTACATTTCTTGCATAGTTAGTTGGAGTTGTACTTAATTATTGGAAATAATAAATTGAGGATTGGCGATGTGGAAAATTAAGTCATTCCTCTCCTCATCCCTCCAAAAACTGCTCTGAAATACATGTATATCGTTTTTGCATCATAATTTTGTGTAATCTCTGCATCGACGTACTACCGGAAGGGGGGAGATCACATCCAAGTGTCAATCCAAATACATTCATTTGTTCAGCTCTCATGCTTCGCTTAATGTCAAATTCGAACGATGTCGCATCATGATTTGCACTTCGCATTGCATTTGAACACCAGGCGGCTGTGCTAAGCTACCCGGTAATTAATTAAAATTAAGAAGACGAAAGCGTGGCTAGCTTTGGTCATAATCAAGAGGCATTTGTTTTTTTATCATTGCATTTTGCAATAAGATTTGTCAGAGTGTAAACAAAAGTGTAATGTGTGGAGCAAAAATTGAGTAGACTTAACAAAACTTCAATGGACCAGAAGAGAAACAAAACAAAAATTATTTCTTTTGATTTTAATGTTGATTGAAGTTGGATAGACATCGAGACTCTTTTGTCTTCATCTGCATCTTTGGCATTATTTTGTTCTACTCATGTGGGGATGATGATAGTGATGATGAATGGGTCTTTGGAGAAGAGACAAAGTTTTAAACTAATTGCTTTTAGGGTTACAAAGGGACTTATCGTACATAGGCTCAACGCTACGCAACGCAACGCAAATTCTTTGAAGACGTTTTCTTTACATAATAGCAAACAGTCATAGTGTGTTACATGGTTTTTAGAATTGTTACATGTACACAGATGTAATAATAATCCTTCTTTTTGCTAAGGGTTTGAATTAAGTTAAGTGGCCCCCCTTCTGAATTTTAAATCCTTCTGAGCTTTCCTTCCACTAGCAATCCAACTATCATTTTGTAATAGGCAAATCCGTTTAAACTCTTTCTGAGAATTCGCACATCGTACTCGAATCGCGCACACCCCTTCCAACAACACTTCATCGAGTCCATTAAATTATCTCATCGTCGGCGGCTCTCGGCTCCAAAATGAATAGTTATAATTAATCACAGGTCGTAAAGAAATTCATCAATCAATCTACATTTTAATATTTTTGTTTAATTTATTCGGGTGTGGTGCTATCATTAGCGGTTGTGCATGTATTGGCCAGCATTAGCTGCCATCATTTTTAATTCAAAGTGGTTTTCAAAATAATAATAAAAAAATTATCAACAATGAATTGACATTGTTTACAAGTCATCGATATTTGGAGCATGAGGAAGGGATAAAAAACTAGTAATATGCATATGGTTTCATAGGGGTACATGTACGTGTGAGTTGTGAGCGTCGTACTCATTCAACTGATGAATAATTGGAGATAATTTTTTGTGTGTTTTATCGAGTGTTTATGGCTTTTGGCTGACTGAATAAATTCAGTTTTTCTGTTGATGTTTTTTTGGCACACAGTGTCGTTAACTCAAGTTCGAGAAAATTACAGTGATTAAAGCACCTGCTGAAGCTGCAGGACTAGATTGACTACCAAAGCTTTAAACTTACTTTTAACATAAGTGTTCAAATCATTTGTGCATTTCTATAGTAGTCAGTCAATATAACTTTACTCCAACTTTGAGATACAAGACAGGCATTCAGAGTCAGATCTTTATCATTGTCATCGTCTTCATTTCAAGCCAGGCAGGCTAGGTTACTTTCAAATTGTTAGTAAAACCAAAGCAAAAGTTTCATTGCGGAAATTTATCAGTCACGGTCAAGGCTATCCTCTACACATTGCATTGCAACTCCCAGGAGTCACTTGTTAGTCTTAACTTTTGCAGACATATGCAACACGGTTTTTTTCAAACAAGAAAATGAAATGATCAGAGTCAACCGACATTGAACCATTTCTTTGCATTTAAGCAATCAGAATTCAGCCGATCTACCAGATCAAACGAACAATTTTTATCGTCTTCCTTTACCACAAATTCCAGTGCGCATTTGTCGCTGATCTACCCTGCAATTATTTCCAGATCCAGTTCCAATCCAATGTAAAATACTAAAACTGCAGTGCTGCACTGCACTGGAAGGAAAGGAATCTTCCGAAATTCCGCCCAAAACTATTGTAAATTGGATGATTGGGATGCAATTATTTGCTAAGGTCGTTTTTTGGTTGAGTCGTTGGGTTAGTAAGATCACACATTTTGTCTGCAATACGTTTTTGCACAACTAACTAATCGCAAAGTAGCTCCACTGCACAATGCCAATCATTTTTCCCATTTCCCTACCTAATATTTCGACTGAAACAATGGATGAATGCAAATTCGTATGATCGAAGTTTGCTTTAATGTGATGGTTGAAGATGTACCTTATTCATCCCAAGTGGTCCAAGATTCCATGTATTATTTGATTATATTTTGTACTACTACTCGTGTGTTCATTTAATGGGCCCATTTCATCATCATGAGTCTCTCATCAGCGCAGCGTTGCAAATGAAAGACAAGGGATTTTAAATTACACGGAATTTGCATTCGCACTGCAGAGGCGACAGTCAGACAGAGAGCTTTGAGATTTGGGAATGATGAAGACCAGTACATTGCGGTTGCCGTGGGATCTTAGGATGGGAGTACACATATTGCTTAAACGTTGTCGGGATGACATGATTCGTGACATATTATAAAAAAACATTATTCAAAAAAGTTCATTGTATCCATTGCCCATTGCATGTGAAAAATGTGAATGAATGGCAGTCAAACAAATATTAAGTATTTGACCACGAAGTAGAATTTATTTCAACAAAATCGGAACTGGTACAACCCCAGTTGCAGCAACGAGATTTCGTACGTTCTTCTCAAGCTGCACTTGCACTCATCTTAACTCCCAGCCTATCAAACTCTTCCAAATAATGCACAAATGTTCCAATTCGAAAATCTCGATTATGTGGTTTGACAGCGCAATTTTTTAGCACAATTAAATTGCGCTGATTCGCAAGGCAGAGGCTTCATGTCTTAATATAGGCATTATCTATAATATCTCTGCCAGCACATCACATCCTGCCTGACTGTACATGACTAAAAATCATTTTGCATTGACTCACTCGTCTCATCATTAATAATGTGATTGTTGAGTCGTCAGAGAAGCCACACTTTGATTCAAAATCCGTTGGTTGCAAAAATGGTTTAGTTAACTACGTCTGAATGCTTCATGTCTGTGCAGTACTCACTAATATGACTGCATGAGTCGGGAGAAACGTTAGGAGCCATTATACTAATAATGTCATGTAGATGACATAACATTAATTTCATCCTATGTGCAAGTACATGAATTTTGCAATTTGTGAATGATCAGTGATCAGCGAATAAGAGAGGACCCGATGGATGCGATAGAGGTACAGAAGAATTGAATCGGAGTGTTGTGTGCGGAGTACTACTATCTGTATCTGTATGGCTAATCCCATCATTGTTACCACCTTTCACTCTTGAGACGAACACTTCACTATTATTAAACGAGGAACTCAGGTGATACATCCTTTCGGCTCAACAAACTTCTAGTCATTCATTCAACTCATAATCCTTAAGATTAGCAGCGTTCTAAAAGTAGGGCCATGTTACATATTGCACCATAATTAGGCCATTTCGGGTTAGCCACTCATTTGTTGGAATTCCAAATTACCAAATGCTTTTGCAATAATTCAAAATCACTACACGAATTTTTCTGTGCAAATTAAAGCTTAATTACGAGGTCCACACGAGAGTGACTGGTGCGAGAGTGAGGAGTGGCTTCATTTCTAATTTTGCTATGGCTTGAAATATAGAGTTTGAGCTAATTTTCAACGGTCAGTACGGCAACCGTATTTTCATATTCTGAACACTTAGCTTTCTTGTGTCAAATAAATTAGACTATAAGACAAGCAGGTACAGGAAAGGTCACGGATGACACATGGTTTAACTTAAATTATACAAAACGTGCGTCAATGCCACAGCAAATATTGGTATGAAGATATGGGTATGAAGGTTTTATGCGAAACAGAAGAGGTTCGAGAGGTGAAGGGCGAATATTAATTATTTCTAATTACACTTTGAATCTTTTGCACTATCTACTTGAATCAAAATATTATTTACTAGCCACATACTATTTCACCGCATTGTGTTGTGTTCATGTCTTCATCTTGGTGACCGTGCTGCGTATTTTAGTCATAATATTATGATTGCTTCCAGAATTGACTACATAGAAGTAAAGAATATTGGCCAGGTTTAACATGTAATTGATGTAATGAATTATTCAGTAAATGATTCATTTGAGCCAAAGTCTGTCATTCGTCAACTTTTTGATCGAATCGTGCTCTCCTGTTTTACGCGGCATAGTAATTTAGTAATTTTATTTAATTTTCTTCAACTCAAGGTTTGACAAACTAACAGTTTTTACTTGGAGAGGAAATCAAATCTAACTGGCATTGGTGATTAACCAAGTTTTGGAATGCAAAGTGTAAAGTATCATGCACTCTTGGAGTGCGGTGCAAGTTGATTTCTGTCTGAAGGCATGGCATGATAATAAGGCAGAATATTCGTCTCTCTGAACTCTAATTTTATCAAAGTTTGTCTTCTTCATTTCAAGTGAATAATTGGACGTGTTTAATATCAGATGTAATGGAATTATTGAATCAATCACTCATCAAATCCATAAAGCTAAATGAAGTGTTATTTTCCTGTTTGTTTGACATTTGACCTCAATAATAAAAAAACTCAATGCATTAGCGCGCATCTTCCTGTCATGAAAACGGGTCTTTGTCTAACAAAGCAAAAACTCCTGTTGTAATTTGCATATGTTGCAGTCGCACAAGACATGTGTGCTCAAGGTGCAGATTCCCAGTTTATGTACTACTTCACCAGCATGACTTGTTCTGACTGTTTCATTGTTGTCTAGTTTTGATTACATTTCATATATTGATTTATTGCTTGTTCAGCCCATGCCGTGAATGCTAATTTCAAATAATCACCTGTGAGAAGTGCTGAAACTGATGAGCTAAAACAGATTTGACTTGGGATCACCAACTGGACAAGCGGAAACCTTAATAATTAATAAAATGTGATCCCATGCTGTGTACAAAATGGAATGCTATAAAATGTGTGCTGTGTATGGCCAAGAAGTTTGCAAATTTTACATTAAATTTTGCATTGCAAAATATTGTGCATTGTTGCAATTCTGAATGCACTGATGCAACTTGCAGTGATAGCGCAATAAGTAGCCATCCAGCGACTTTGAACTCGGATTTTCCTTTGGCTTTACTCGCTTGGCTACTAAATTAACTTTTCCGGACTCTGGATGAAAGTGGAAGAAGTGGAAGAACATGGACGAAATGTTTCTGAAAAGTAAACCTGCACACCATGAAAATCGTTTACCAATTTTGCATAGTTTTTTTTTCAGTTTGAATTTTTTTTTAACCAGTAATAATCCAACCAGTAATGAGCTAATAGAAGCTTCAAGCATTTGTACAACCTAAACGTCCAACTTCAATATTGCAAGCATTTAAAGCAGTAACATTCGGAAGCATTCACTTTCAACTTCGATTGTTGTATTTTCGGTAAAGTTATTTTGTCCAATAATTATTGCTGAAATGCAGTGAGTTGACACCGGTACTTTGCTTACTGTTATACTATGCTCAGTTTTGGTCTGGAGAATCTTCAGCAATTCTAAGCAATTCCAAGCAATGAACTCTGCCAGGCATATTCACTGTGCTGAGCCGGCTAAGGACATATTTTAGTATTAACAATGTTTGGGTTCATAGTCGAACGCCCTCGCGAGGGGTGAGGGCGATGGGTAATGTGTTTTACTGAGGACGAGGGGAGGGGTGAACTTTCGTTCCACTGTGTTAAGAGATAGCCCTCACGAGGGGTGAGGGGTGACCGGCACCCCTCGCGAGGGGTGAGGGCAAGGGGTGGGTTTTGACTTACACCCCTCATGAGGGCGAGGGCTGGACTTTTGTTCAACTATGTTTGGGTTCGTATCACTTATGACGCTTCACCCGTCGCCTTCTGGGAGTCGACTAACGACTCAAAACCCTGAGCAAACTACGAAAAGTTTAAAAATTACCAAATATTACGAAACATTACAAAATTCATTCCATAAGTCAGAGCGTATTTTGTAAAACATTCGCAATTTAAAGGAACTTTTGAATGAGTACTTGCAGGCCGTTGCAACATCCGAAAAATACCAGATACCTTTTGTATTTGAATTATATGTGAGTTCAGCCAGCGTTCTCTAGCTTTGAATGTGGTAGTACAGCGTTGTACTTGCAGTGTAACAAAGTGCAAATCTGGGTCAGAATTCTTAATTTAAGTTCCAAATTCAGTTTAATTAGCTTTTGAATTCTGGGTTGTTTGGGTCATTTTTATTCAGAATCTTGCAAATGGACATTTCCATGTAGTTGCAAACAATTGACGTAAAATACCACTGTGCTATGCTAACTATGTATGTATTAAGAATTATTATCCATTTCTATATGTATGTATTATTAGGTCGGATTGAAGTAATTAGCACTAATTCCGGATGCGAATAAATTACTCTAGAGTTTATAGGGTAGCTGGGCATCTATTTCCTATGCAAATTTATTTTCCATTTTGTCCAAAATATTTTTTGTTTCGCCGCGGAACAGCGGCAATTCACAGCGGAACAAACTAAAGGCTACTAGGGCTTAACTTCGGCAGAGCGCAGTTGCGCGAAGCGCAACTGCGCTCTGCCGAAGTTATACCCCCAAGTCCCCTG
>JAQGCM010000166.1:0-33990 GCA_034699705.1 Hymenaphorura dentifera
AGGACTTTTTTGGAGTGCGGAGTGCTGTAGCACTCCGGAGTGCGGAGTGCGAAGGCTGGACTTTTGGTCATCTATGAGTTGGCCCCACTTGGTTTGCCTGCCTGGCCGCCTGGCTCGGCTGGGCTATGTAAGCAATTTTAAATGGGCAACGAACGACAAGTCGTCCGCCAAATAGAGCAGCAGAGAGCACCGACAGACAGAGTAAACTGGATTAAAGATAATTTTTTTGTACATACTTCTGAACTGAATGACTGAATGTGTACAAGAGCACTTTACTCCTCGCTAAAATGTTCTTGGCCTGTGCTTTTGTTATTTGGCCGGTTACAAATGCAAAACATGTGGCTCTAATTTCTATGCATCATCATTTCCATCTAATTACCACCTAGTTAGAGACTTAAACACTCGATCAAGTTGACAGCAGTCGTAATTCACTATCTTAACTGGATTGATTCGATTTGTTCTACTTTTCCAACCGTTCGCGTCCCAACAAATTTTTTTTCGTTCTTTTTGGTCCAATTCGTTTTTCCTGGCTGGTTTGGCCGGGATTGGCTTCTTAGCAGCTCTCTGACTCAAACCTACTAGTGCAGTGCAGTATCAGCAAACAGCAAACGATTTTGGTTTCATTTTTTTCCTGCTACCCATAAGCTCGTTCGTACCGTGCTGCTACAAACTAATTTATTTAATAATTCAACCAGCCTATTAACAACGGTTTATGACAACCACATTAAAAGTACGATTATTACACACCATATATTTATTGTAAATCGTTTCAACAACAAATTTACCATTAAAGGAAATGAAGTTGGTTGGAGTTGGACCAGAAGGAAGGATGATGATTTTTTTTCACCGATTGCGTTTGTTAGTTGTGAAAAAAATGATCTTGCTTCATTCAGTCAATCCACTAACTCTTGTAATAATTTATAAAGAATGGGACTATGGACATGGACACGTTTTCCCCGCACGCCACGTGAGCTCGCAGCCCAGCCCATTTGTAAGCAATTAATTGAAATTAGATCTTGTTTCAGTTTCAAAAGGAAAGGAAACAGAAATAATAGAATACATACATTGTTGTGGTCTGGTCTACATTTTTTTTGACATGTGAGAGAGTAGAAGGAAAGTACGTAATCCTATAGGTTACATAACATAAAAATAATCGTAAATGGCCATTTCACGGCAGGCACCTGGTAAAATTATGGAAAGAAGGAACATTTAAGGGCTACCCCCAACCTGTGCTCATCATTGCTGCAGTTCCTCTGCTAACAAAGTCTACTCCCATTCTCGATTTCCTATCTCTTTAAATCGTCGAAAAAAAAACTGAAAAGGGTATTTGAGATTAAGATTCACTTCTTCAACCCACATTAATACTATGTATGTGGACTGGACTCTGTTCCTTCGCAAAGGTCAGAAATGTCTGAAATGTATAGGAGGGTGTATATGACAGGTCTAAATTCAAAAGATGACAGAAAGTCTCACCAGTGAGAAGTGAATGAGGGGTCCCTCATCATTCGTTTGACGTTCAAGTCGTCCGGCCTTCGAGGATCCCTGCCAAGAAATAATTGTAACAAAAGACGGCCTGCTGTAGAAACAAATTGTAGCAGCAGGTAAGTTTAGTTATCTGTAATAATATGTTGGGCAATAGGTTTAGTTTGAGCTCTAAGCCCGCACCTTATCCTGGAGATGGGCCACTTCAAATTCCCTTACTCATCATCATCTTGGGCTGACGGGCGGTTGAAGAAAATTGATGTTCTCATCCACACTAAAAGTCAGGATCAGTATAAAAAATCAAATCTCGGACTTAGGGCCAGATATTTTAGCATCCAGTGCAGTGCAGTGGTTGGTGGGTTAAGACCTATGGGCTGAGCGGTAGGAAAAAAAATAATAATTAATAATCAATGCAATGCACTGAGTCCTGCATACCACTTTGAACTGAGGAATCTCCAAAATAAATACTTATCACTCATCAAAAGGTGAATGCTTGACTCTACCTCAAAGACTCAGGGTCACATTACCATAATGTAAGCTAAAGGGAAATTAAATACTCTGCATGCTTATGTAATCAAAGAATATGTGGTGGGACTTTGCAATTTGGCTTGGGGAGGGGGTGCTCTGATTTTACCCTTAAATGAAATAATTTGCACGTCGAATTACTAACTAATATTCTGATAATCTATGATATTCCCGAAGAACTTGGTTTTCAAAATTTGTTTTGGCGTCAAAAATCTGGGCAAGTCTTAATGTTTTCCAAATCAGCTATTTTCGGAAATTCTTAAAATTCATCAAATAAAGGAGTCCCCCCAAATTGTGTAACAGACAACGTCCCCTGACTTATTGAACCAACGCCTACTTAGTCTGAGGATGCATGTATACCTTTATGTACGTAAGCGTAGACGAACAAAATGAAATGGATTGCTTGCATAAATTAGTTTAAGTTTTTAAGACAAAATGAAAAGATGATGAGGCTGAAGGGGTAAAAAAAAAGTGGACACACTCCCGTAAGGCAGGCTGCATGCATCATAACACATCTTTAAAGTGGATGATCCGTATATGTCACTCGCGTTTTGATGAGAACGCGTCTTCTTCTTCGTCTTCTTCATCTCATCTACATCTCTCTGACTACTTGTCTCAAGAGAGAAACTTGCTCAATGTATGGAAGTACACGTACAAATGCCCTTGAGCATGAATTCTGCATGTTTCCGTATTAATTATAAATTAATTACGATAATATTACGCTCTTTTGACTGACAATTGCAAAGCTGTTACGACGAAAGGGTCGGTCGGAAGATGAGATCTTCTCACTTTGTGCCTCAAAGCAGAGCAAGTCTTTTTAAGGGGAAAAATATGAATATGAAGAATTCCATGCAATTACTTGCAATCTGCACTGGATGTCTATAACACGTCCAAAGTGCCAAGTGCACGATGCCTTTAGTTCATATGTTGTGATTTGCATTTTTTGGTTCATCTTCTTAATCCCTCAACTCTTGACCGCCGTGAAGTTTGATGGGAAAACAACAATATTGGAACCTTCTCACTAATGAAGTTATTAGTTCATTGAATTCCTTGCAATGCAGCTGCAACAGCCAAAAGCTATACTAAAATTTTTGCTCACAGAACAGATCATGCAGATGCAAGCAGCTCTAAACCAAATGAAACAATAACAGTTCAACAAGATTTCCTGAGGTTGGGAATTTTCTTTGGATTTTTACAATGCCATGATGAGAATCAGGATTCTGATTCTTTCGCCTTAGACATCTAGTTCTAGACAAAATCCAGATTCACTAGTTTTCCCCCATCCCTCATGCATGCATTGAAAAGTCAACTTTTCTGTAATAAAACAAATTATAACTGTCTTGTGTACACTCTTGTCAGACAAACACATAACACCTTTCAGCCAAGGTATCGAACTGAATTTGATTCTGGGGCAAATTTAAAAATCACGTAAAGGTTGCAAGTGGTTTACATGCACACCTCTTAATTGTAAGAAAGCAACTTTTGCGAAAAGTTCAACTTAATCTTGTTTCAGACCATTAATAAAATTTGTTAAACAAGTCACTAGTCGATCCGCTAAACATTCCCCAAAAACTAAAACCGGACTGAACAAATATCAAATAAGTCATATAAAATGCGAAACATTTGAAGGCAATATTTCAAGTACGTTTATGTAATTTATTTGTTGTTTCAGATAAATTCTTGACTAAAAAAGAACAAAGAATCTACTAGAAGTGGTCAGCTGCATTTTTCCAGACCAACCACGTTATAGCCAGGTGCCATCGAATGCGACAAGGTTGGGTAGACAATTTTGTGCTGTTACTTTCAAGTTGTCTTCTATCTCTTGATTTCGATCTGATCTCCTCTACATGGAAGTGAAACGGACACATGTGGAAATCCGACTTGCTGCTTTATTTTTTAACAGGTTGAGTGCAATACAGAATACTACAACGCACCTACAATACACTCGCGTTGCGTTGCTTCCCTTTCCCATCAACAAGATCAGAGTAAACTGAGAACTTTTAAAAGCTCAGTGACAGTGAAATTGAAAGATCTTTTTGAGAGCCGACTGGACATTTCGTGTTCAGAGAACGTGATTCATGAGTTTATGTTCTGATGATTTTGGATTTAGCTTTGGTTGACTTTGGCTTTGTCTCCATACTTTAGAAAATCCAGCTCTTGACTATTTCATGTTCTACGTTTGAATCTGATCTGGTTGGTCGGATGTTAGATCAGCTTCATGTTAAATTCCAAAATCTCACAAAAGTGCTTTCAAGTATTCCTACGTCGAGAGTATCGTCCCGTCCGGTCCCGTTCGGCTCTGACTGGAATTTCCTGGCAACTCAAACAATGACAAGATTTCTTACTTTACAGAAATTAAATCAAGTCTGGAAATCTACACATTTTTAAATGTTGTTTTATTTATTTGATTCCCTTCAATTCATATCGATATTTGTAAAAATGCTTTCAAAACCCAAGATCTGAAGTGTAATTTCTTTCTCATCCCTTTGCCCAAAGATGAATGATTTGGATCTGTCGCGAAGTCGCGACTTCCTACAGATTTTATGACTTATGAAATGAAAAATCCTGTACTATTTACCACCCGTGGAGTTGGGTCAAATTGACGGATCTTGACTCACACAGGTATGAAGTAGAGAATTACTGTAAGAAACACGTTTTGAGAAACAACAACATTTGTAGAGCAAGTGTGATCTGTGAGTATTGCCCTCCCAACCCGCAACGCAACCTGATTCTCATCAAACTAAAAAAGGTTCGGGGCTATTATTATTTCTATTACTTACATAACTAACAGCAGAGTTTAAGGTAGGCTGCGGTTCAATGGTAGGAGTTTCAGAGGTGACACATGGTGTTAACTTTTTTTGAATTTATTTATACTTTGCGGTAAAGAACCGAGAAGGATTTCCATTTATTTTTTAGTGGATCGTCAAACTTCCGAGAAATTTTTTTCAAGAGTGTATTCCTTACGAACATACAACATACATACTCTTATTTCCTCTTAAACTTAAGGTTCTACTTATAACAATATAACAACATTTCGGTCTTAGGTTCGAGATTTCGGCGAGAATTGCTGCAAGCCAAGCCAACGTTTTCTTTTGTCAACACCTTCCCAAAAGGTAAAAAAAAGGGCAAAAACCATACCATTCCTACTTAGAATTTTTTTTCTCTCACTCTGTTCTGAATTGTTGGAAGATAGTTTTAAAAAGGGAATTGTTCGTACGAATAAGTGAAACACGCCCTCCCAAGGGGAATCAGTTATTTGGAACAACACAGAGTGTCAATGTCAATACTCTCTCTTCGAACTCTTCAAGATATTCTTTGACACGATGGATCATCCTCAAGCATCGATGGGCAGGGCAGGGCATGGCATGACCGACCGGCGACCGGCAGTAGCGTTACGAGCACAAATCTTTTTAGGATTTTTTGAACTCGGCTGACAACGAGTGTGAATCCCGGCCGGATCTTTTTGTGTTGTTCTCCTTTTCTTTGCTTTATTGTACATTACTTACGTACATGTGTACACAAGTCGTTCATAAGGCACGCACTTCACTCCATCCAAAAAATCCAAGACACATTTTCTAAATCCATTGTATGTTTTATGAATTATATTAAGGAAGCAGAGCAAACAGAAGTGCATAGAAGGAAGGACGCTATTTGACTTGAAGGCGTCCATTTCTTTCTCTCTGAACTCAACTCCAGCCTTAGCCAACAAAACTCCGTAAATAAAAGACAAAGTCACTCTCCTTAAAAATAAGTCTTGGCACTTGCAACCACGGCTTGAGTAAAAGATGTTAAATTAAAAAGCAAACATCCCAATCCTCTTAAATGGAATGGAATTGTTGTGCATTACATTACATTACATTACATGACTGTATTGTTGCTCATTTGGCTCGGGTTAGGCACCAGGTATCCCGATCCGAAACGAACCGTGTATTGCTAAGCATTCGAAAATATTCATCGGATCCTTATAGAAAAATCATCGGATTAATCAGAAGAAACATGCACAGTGATTCCTGGGGACTTGATCCTAAATTCTCAACCAATGGGCTGAAATGCTGGTGCTCGGTCGGATTGAATTAGATTTAATCCGAACCATGTCGGGGCTGTTCAAATTCGTAAGTTCCGAACCGAACCAAACGGACCAACCCGACCCGATAAAACCACTTTAATTGTTCCTAGTTCCTACCAAAGCAGTAGTAAAAATGATCACCCCAAATAGAATCGTTGGAAAGTTTTAAGGATGACATTTCAATAAATTTCAATAACCTTACGGAAATACCATTTTTTTAAGCTGTGCTCGAATGGGTCGGAGTTTGTTCCAAGAACGACAAGTGACATATTAACAAGACAAAGAATTAAGAAGAGGAAAAAGAGTTCATACACCTTCCGGCAGCACCGTCTTCCTCCTTCTTCATGAGGAACTTAAAATAGCAATAACTTTGCAAAGCTTAAGTGACTCTCCCGTCTCAAGTAAACAAGGAATGCAAAACGAATTTGAAACTTAAAACATTTCACTCGACGACTCATTCGACAAATAAAGCTGAAATTAGCTGCGTACATAACTAATTCGTAGCGTACACAGAAAATTAGAAAAGAAATTCGTGTACCTTGCGCTACATTTCTTGTACAAATTAAGTGCTTTCGGGCTCTTGTGTACTTCCAATTTCTGCCATCTTGGTTCTGTTTTGAAATGTGAGTAGTTAAATTAGAATGTCCTGTATTTCAATTCAAATTCATCCGTTGGAGGCAATGGGAAATTGCTAAAAGTTGAATTGTTGCTAGTGTTGTACAAAAAAAAGTATGATAAAAAAATATGTGGTTGTTTTGTGCTTGTGCTTGCAATTTGCTTGCATCTGTTTGTCTCATCTTGAATTGATGACACAGTCGAAATATTTAAGGTGTGGTATTTGGATGGATTCCCTAATTTTCCGTGCACTAACAACACACAACTCGTGCAAAAAAAATGCCAAAGATTTACGAACCCGAGCAGCCGCAGCCAGCGGACTGAAAGTTGTACCCTTTGCTCAAGTCGTCTTATCACTTTCCCGAACTTACCTTACCTTAACTGATCTTCCATTAATAATAATAATAATCAAATTTGCATGAAAAATTAAAATTTCACCTGTCCACCTCAATTGTGACCCTCCTACTGTCTAACAGCATTAAATGTCAATAACTTTCGTAATAAAGCAAAACCTTTCAAGAAATTAAAAGTTTCTTGACTATTCGTCTCGCTTTTCAATCAGACCATTAAAGCCAACAAAATTGCACAAATTTCTAAAAGTGTACCTCGGAAATTCTTATTGGACTCCAAACTGCAGAGTCAAAAAATTAAACGCCATGTACCTGTGGGCCCAGAAATTTCGAATTGCAATTAGTTTAATTTATATTTTTGCAAATTGGAGTGGAGTAGTGACACGAAGTTGTTAATGAGATTATAGCACGTTTACGTTTCATTTAATGTTTGCCAAGTCGTAAAAAAGACGAACGAACGTTGGGTTTAGTGGATGTGGCTGGGAGCATTTCACTTGAAATAAATTGTGTAATAAACTATCCAGAACACATGTCCGCACCTGTTATTTTAGTTCTTTACCTTCACCAAGCCAAGACTCAGGGCCTCCCAGACACTCAAAGAAGTTATAAGTTGAATTCTACACACCCACATTCATATCATCTCACCTCATTCCATTTCATATATCTCCCCGTCTTAAAAAACTTAAGAGGTATGGTCCATCGAAAAACACACAACTTGCAGCATCTTCATGATCGTCATGATCTCTTTTGCAATGTAATTCTACTGCTACAATGCAAATGCAATGTAATTTCTTGCAGTGCAAATGCAAATGCTAAAAGTGGTTCAGTCTTACAAGGAGGTCCACCATCACACGTTCCTAGGCCTGACTTGACTGAGGTGGAGTGACTTATGACTTTTGTATGGTTTTCCCTGAATTAATGTACAATTAAGGGTTAAATAGTCATAACGACACTTACGTAGCGAATGCCTAATGTCTGCTCATGTATATGGTGCGGTTAACATGAAAATTAAATTGAAATTTTGCCCTAGTGCACAATGTGAGCAGAACTTAAGAATTCAGGTCACACGCTTCTTCTTGAGATGAAAAATATTATTGATGATGTTAGGAGTAAGGAGCAAGTAAGCCTTTTGCTCTACCTGTCTGTGTGTCTGCTTCAAGCACTCTGTTTTTACACGCGCCATCCCATCGAGGTTTTAATAATTTGATGCAAATACAATACAAATAGTTTCTAGGGTTTATTAAAATCGTTATTTGAAAATACTGTATGACATCAGGGCAAGGACTACTTAATATTCAAATAGTTAAAGCATTTCGTAATTGCATTACAACAATTGAAATGGCCAAGCGCCACCCGCACCTTGAGACCCTGAGGATAACGGCCACAATTCACTTCATAGCTCTTTGAGCGACAGTTTCATAACTTGAGATTAGATTGCATTGCATCAATCACTTTCAGAACAAAGCAAAACGTCTCCTAATTCGTTCCAGCTAATGACTTCAGATTTGCTTAAATACGTGCTAGATTTTGAAGTTCATTTATTGACTTGAATATTAATTTTTCGTTTGAGAAGTTTGCAGAGAAGAAACGCATAACATTTATTTGAATTTCAAAAGATGTCTAATGAGGAGCTAATACCCCAATAACCAATAAATAATTTATTTTCCATTTTATCTTTAGCATTGAATTGGTTAGATTGGATTGGCATTAATATCCCGTAGAAAATTTCTCAATAAGAATTCGGTTGGAACTGCCTTCTAAGCCCTGAACTACATTAGATGCATATTCCTTAAATATTTATGTCGTTGGATTCACTTCTGTTCAATTCATTGCCGATACGAAACGAATTTCGAAAAGCCATGAGCCAAATGATGAGCTGAATAGACACTTTGGATTCTTGGGTAAAGTCTTGCAAATCGGAACTGAACGGTAGTCCGGATGCATATTATTATTGCTTGCTGGAGGTCTGGTGAGGTTTGAATTCTGAAATGATTAAACGCAGACCCTCAGCCGAATTTTGACTCCAGTCGAACCTTAGGTTTCAAAAATTCGGCACAGTTCGTTAGTTGAAATTTTTGGGAAGAAAAGACAAGGGATGCGGAGAAAGAGAAGAAAGGCAAGGTGAAGAGATTTTATGAAGTGTGAACGAGATTCGTTCGTTTTTTTTACGTGCCACGTTTTTCTTTTCATGAAAGAATTGTGAGTTGTGAATAGGATGAGAGTCGGGCCGGGCCAAGAAGAACCTATAAAACCTTTTGAGTGTTGTCTGTTTTGGTGTCGGCTAGGCCTTCTCATCAAAAAATCTTACCTAAACTCTAAACCTGACCTAAAGGGAGAAGCTATCTGTGTGAAGTCATCCCTGGGAAAATTTATCGCTGACACTTTGAAGGGGTCCCCCACTCGCTCCGGTCCAGATTAATGGCCTCACCACGCCGTCCTGTTATACATACCAGAAATTCAACTCTGCTCTGCCTTGCCATGATATTTTAGCTCTTTGCCAGTATAAAAAAAATTTCTAAAATTAGCAACTAACAACAGCAACAGAGCAGTTTGTGGTTTGGGAGTTTTAATTTATAAATTTCGCTTTAAATTTGAACTTAATTAGTGTGAATTTGAGTTCTTGACGAGTTCTGTTCCGCAGACTTGAAATGAATTACTACTTATTCAAGTTCAGTCACTTTTTCTAATGCAATTTGCATACAATTAGATCGCAGTTTAGCACATGTTATTAAGTTTTGTGTGTGAGGGTACGCAGTGCCTGTAAATTTTATTAAGCAACTAGTATCTTCTTTGACCCTGACTGCTTGGCTGAGTGTTTTGTATGAAATTAAATCATAATTATATTCTTCCCAAAATTGGAAAAACCTTCAAGGCAAGGTATTGCCTTCCTCGACTTCCTTTTAATCATAAACATTTGGTCGCGTAACTACAAATTATGACGCCTTTGTGAGTGATCAATAGTGTGTTGGGATTTTCCGCACCCAGAAACAAGGTTTAGGTTGTGATGAGCGTGTGATGGGTAGGGATGAGTTCAAATGTTGACTGCACTGGTTTTTATGTTCTTTACAGAATTGAATCAAATTCCAATTTTGTGCTGAAATAATCAATCCAATAATTGAAGTTTTCATCAATGCTATGTTCCTTCAGACGTTGAAACCTGCATTAAGTTTCCATATGTTGACGTATAATTTGGTACTTCTATTCCACATCGACATAAGAGCATTTGTCGATGTGGGGGAATTTAATACCGAAGGATATAATCAATCATATTTAGAAAAATATAAAATTTGCGATTTTATAGAGTGCAGAAGGTAAGCAACTTCTAGAAAAAATTTCATGTGGAGAAAGTTAACTTTCACTTTTGTCTGATGCTTGTAATATTACAATGTAGCTTTCAACACATTGCTTAGCGAAGGCAACACCCATCATCGACAAGCTGCACAAGGAAACTTCAGAAAGAAAATAAAAATGTTTGAAATGTTGAACTAATTGCAATTAAATAGCTAGTGCCCAAAAAGCTAGGTTTTCTTCCGACCGCTGCAACATACCAGTCGGATACCCAACTCCGACCTCCTCTCTGGAAGTAGTATGTAAATTTTCTGGTTTAGAAAGTAAAAGCCAAGCATTCGGTTAAGAAATTCTCCAATTTCAGTAGGATTAAAATATTCTTAGCATTACAGAGATTGAAACGACTAAATCTGTCATGGAGTTCCGAATATACTCTCTGAGGACTAAAAAGTTGAATCACGGATTGCTTTACATCCCCAGTGAACCGCGCATGTGGTTTTGCTCATGTCGAGAGCTGTCTTGACGTCGTCACAAGAGGAGCGAAGAATCGAGGTGGGCCAATTACTCAAAGTATTAAATAGATGACGAATGACCTAAGAGAGTACCTCCGAGCTTCAGCATAGTATATCCTATCCTGTACTAGCTCTGCCTCAGACGACTAAGTGAGGTGAGATGAATGAGTCTTTTGGTCACGCTGAACGAGCAAAGGTTTCTGAGGCAAGCCAGCAAGCAATCCAAATGTCAAATACCTCCTTGCCCACATATAGAATTGCATTTATGTACAACAATGTATACATGCACAGATTTCTTGCTTGTAGTACTTAAATATGTACGGATGTATGTATAATGTTTCCTAGTGTGCGATTAGACTCGCAGTCGCAGTTAAAAAAACTAGAAGAAAATCATGAAATAAAAAAAAATGAGATACTTGAGAAGTCCATGTCCAGGTCTCCTGGGTTGTGTTGTGTTGTGTGACCCGACCCTTTCATCTTAGTCTGACTGAATATATTATACGGACTAATAAAATTACTTTGGTAAGATCCCATCAAATGTGTGGATGTAGAGAAATAACGAAATAAGGTATGGATTCAGTTTAAGTATGTACAGCAGGATCTTCACCGTTGAGAGTGATGGATGGATTGGTTGATATGATAGATGGTTTATTGCGGATGCGGGGAAGAATGGTCTGGTTGAAAGGATGAGGTTGAGATGATGAAAAACTATGAACAGTGCAGTGCAGTGCACAAGGATTGGAGAAGCATTCTGTGTCTGAGGCTGGAGCTGCGGATGAATGTGTGGAGCAAAGCAGAGAGATTTTTAATCTGATTTGAATTAGAAATAAATGATAAAAGGTGGAAATCGTTTATCACTCATTTGACAACTTGTTGGCAGAATAGGGCTAAGCCAACCTGACATGCGATGCAAGTCCACAAAACCTCAAAGAAAAAGTACGTACGACCTTTCTCCAAGTTAATCTCTAGTGACATTGGCTGAAGTTGAAGTTACTTGTAGCAATATTTATGCTTCTTTTGGCACATTTGAGAATTCAAAAATATTTGAATTTGTAAATACCTGGAAAATCAATTTTTTTAAATCGCTTAAGACAGCAACCGCAAGCGTTTTGAATGAAATCATGCCAAATGACTATCACTTTGGATAGTTCGTTTGTGAAAGCTGTGCTTGAATTTCAAATCCAATTTAAAAAACTTCTGCCCTGAGTCCGAAATTTCATTTCCTAGCAGCATTGAATTCTCAAAGTTTACGGTTATTTCACAATAATTTCGTGTGAAAGCTAATGGCACGACACACCTTGTTCCTGTTCTCTACACCGCAACGCAGCTTTGAAACTAGTTAGGGCATAGAAACAATTTATGCTTATTTCCGTTTAAAAAAATGAGTGAGTCGAATCAAAACATGGCCAGCAAGCTTAGCTTTGAATTCACAAAAGGGATGTCTAGAAGTCGTCCAAGGGGATAGTTTATGCGATGCCCGAGGTACACGTAGTGCCGCACATTAGAAGTACAACAGTACAGTATATTCAGTTTCCTCGGAGCAAAAGCAAAAGGAAGGGCCAGTTAAAAGGAATAGTATAAAAAAGTATTTTTGACAAATCCAGATTTGCCGAAGTGATAGATTACTCCTTTTGGAATGGATGATGCCACGCTCTCCAACATTCTTTACGACTACGACGACCCTTCCATTTCAACCATAAGTCTCTCTTTTCGAAATACATAAATCTCCAACTTGTCGTCCGCCGCCCTTAACTCTCTGCTCTCTCAAAAAAGCATTCCAAATGAGAGATGAGAACGGAGAAGATGCTCCACAATCCCATATTATATTGCATTGCATTCTATTAGTGACTATATATTCTCATCGGACGGACTTGACCCATTCTGAACGCATCGCATTGTCCAGTCAAATCAAGAAAAAAAGACAACTCTTGTAAGGAAAAAAAAACTTCACTTTTGAAACTTTTAAATTTCAACTTGTTGGAACGGTCGAGCGAGCGGCATTGTCGATGAGAACAACTTGGGATGGACTGGAAAAAAAACCAAGAGAAAGTCAGACAATACAGACACAGACAGTTGCTTCAAGTAAGGTTATTTATGTGTTTCCGTTTGTTGATTTCTGTTTTGATATGGAAGCTGGAATAGAAGGGAACTGCAATCCTAAATTTTAAAAATGGATCAGAAATCGTAGACTAGATCCCAAATCGATGAGAGGTAAAAATGGTATCACAGAATTGTAAGGTTAAGAGCTGAATTTTGGCGAATTTGATTTGCTTTTAAAATTCTATTGTTAGCAATTCGCGAAACTGAATTTTCGTCACATATTAAATTGAATGAAATGTTAATACGAATCAAATAATAAGTATTGAAACTTCTAAGGTGGATATTCTGCTTGAAATTAGACGAATGTGTCATGTGCATGCTGTACCTAGGATTAATGACATAATTTAGTGATTTTCTATCTTATTCCGTTCGTTAGCAAATATTTTGCGTGCCGATCAGTGAGACCTGAAGAAATACGATCTGCTAGCACGCAAGTACCACGAACATAGATTTCGAACATTTGAAGTAGAAATTGTCGCAATTGGTCTCCCGCAGTGTTTTTATTGCTCTAATTCGCTCAGAAACAAAATAACGACCACGAAAACCAGTGGAACAGGGTGCAATTAAACATTGCCTGCATTCTAAAACGAAGATATGTAGAAAATCATTGCTTTGTCGTATTAGCTGAACATGTTTGTTTCTTTGCAAATTAGTTCATACGGTGGGGGTCTCAGAAGCAGAAGATGATCAAACAGATACCTCATCAATTGTTGGCTTTTTATTGAGGCATTGCCTGCCAAAACTGAACTCATTCGTAATTCGTACCCATAATAAATTACTTCATTAATGATATGAAAGGTCCTTACTTCGCAGCACATCGTAAAATGGAAAATGTTTGAGAATAAGTTATGCAAATAAGCATATAAAATCTTTGAGTAGCAAATGAATGCAAATGAGATGATTTTGGTTAGAATTAGTTTTAATCATAGCCATTAACGTAGTGAGTTGAAAGGGTTGGTTCCTTCCATCGGGCACAATAAATCGAACGAAGGGTGAGAAAGAGCGAACAGTTTTTACCTCCTGATTAAGAGGAGGTATGGAATAAGTACGGATGGGAACGCAAGAGTGAAATTTTTATAGACACTGCACTGTTTGGCGGAAAATGCAGATAAGTGAGTGCATCTATATGCTGAGCTTAAAGATGCGTCAACTCTTAATCATGTTGGCTTAAGGTGCCTCAAAATATACGCGCATTAGGAATCGGATTTGTATTGCATTGTAAATAGGTGCGGAGCCGATTAGAAGCGGCTTCTTTAAGGGCTAGAATCGTACCCTTGATGGCCCTATTTGTATGCCGTAGATGAATACGCAGCACAGGCATGAACTAACTATGCGTCTAGTAGCATCTTTGCCGTATTCCGAGAGCATTGATATGCAAGCTTGCTCATGGCCCTTCTCGAACTATATCGAACCATGCATGGGTCCAACAATTGAAAAAAAATTGGTATTGTAGTAAGTATTATCTGAGCACTTTGCTGCTCCTTTGTTTTGTCCAGTTTATGCTATCGTTCTATCTAAAGATTCGAGAGCAAAGCCTGACGACGAAAACCAGCCAGTGAGTGAGAGGGTGAAAAAGTCACAAGTACATGATTTTCCTATTGTAGCCTTAAGGTGGTGACAAATTTCAACGAGTTCCAATTCCAATGTCATCCACTTTTGGGTGAGAGCAAAAGCGACAAAAAAAAATGTTGGAAATGCATTTTTTGAGCCCCGAGTAGACAGGAGTTAGGCAACTTGAGTGTCATTTTCTTTTCTTTTTTTTGAAACGACGACGACAGTCTCACCTTGTTCATTGTTTTTCGTCGTGGGTGACTCCATTCCTAGCATACATTTACTTGTAGTGGAAAACATTCAGAACATGGTTTGGCTTCTCACGTTCACGTTTTTCTTCAAGAAAACAACAATAAAATCCCTTAAAATGTTATAAATCGCACGTGCACTGCATTAGGAGAGCAAATCAAAGCCTTTTTTAGTTCGTTCTCCTAGTCTCTTTTAAAGAACCAAACGTTGTCACTGATAATCATCATGATTCATTGGTTTTTGAAGCGGGGTTGATAGGGAAGTGCACCCAAATGCACTTATAATAAAATTACAAAATTTACTTAGCCTTATTCCTTCGACTGGATTAACATTCTAAATTCTGGAAGCATCGTTGTTTTTGGTTATCTCCCACAGTTTAGCACATCAGAATTAGAATCCAAATGTCGTCCGATGTGCTTCCTGATTTGAAGTGAAAGTACGCGGTTGATAGACCTAAATTCATCAAAAATTCGGTTTCCGTCATTCCATGGAAGAATCAAAGATTAGCATCAAATATAAATTATTCAGAAACGTACATAATTTGAACTATTACCACACATAATCAGCAAATTGGCGGACCTGTTCTTTGAAATTTAATTGCAAGTGAGCCAACTGATGCTTACCAGATTAATACTCTGCAAAAATGAGATTAGCTCAAGAGGCTCAATTAATTCATTTTTTTTAAGGTAATGGAAATGGAATAAGAATATGTGATATTTTGTACAGGAGAATGCAAATTGCAGACATAAAATATTTCGCATCTTTTTTATTTTTGTAGATATAATAGGCCATTTATTATTGCTCAACCTACTTTGCCTTTGAGTGTGAACTCGTGACGTAATTCCCAGACCTTAAAACAAGGAATCTTCATTTTGTGCCTTAAACCAAATGGATGCACTCCATCAGTAATTATTGCTGTTTGTTTTTTTAACTTAAATTTTATTACTCATTCATTATCTTCATCTGCAACCTCTGTGCCCGCATATCACTAATACGGCGGTGGTGTTTTGATAAGATCTGCTGCCACGAATGAAATCTTTGACGTGCTCACACAACTTTGTATTGTTGTGAATTCATGGGCAATAAAACTCGAAGGCGACAGAGAATTACTAACTCTTTCCCATTAGGAATCATTTACTTGGCAGATTAAAGATTAGACGGACGGGACGGACTTGAGTTTGAGTAAAAGTTTATAACGTCATGACCGATGATTGACAAAGGCACAACAGAGCGGCTCGCTTTCTTACGGTCTGAGTCTGAATATATCACAATCTAGCATTTGGATTTAGAGTGTCAAACTTATCTCCTGCTTTGAAGGCCTTAAAAAAAAATTTCTGTTGTGAATTTGATGCCGAATTCCTTCATTTGTCCCAGAATTGAAATCAAATCCGTCCAAATGAAAAAATGGGATTCCTTTGGGATAGTTTGGTACTAATTCCTCTAATTTAATTCGACCTTTTGCACTCTGCTGCTATGAATGAAGGTTGAAATCAATATAATGTCTTGAAAAACTGGATTTGGAGCTCTACTCGTGCCGTGCGGTACAGCAAATTGATAACAACCGACCCTCAACTAATGTATATATGAGCCTTTGAGTTGAGCGTTAAACAATTCCTTCCTTTCGAACTTATTACAGTATTGTTGAATAATTATAAAATCGATTCATCGTCCATGTGAGCTAAGGTAGGAAGCAGGCATTGTACTTGAACTTGGTAAACCAACGAAGATTTTATTTGATGACTCAGCACACTGCTTAAGTTGACGAAAATGTTAGAAATTAGAAAGATTAAAACCTTATAGTCAGAATTGAACTTTATTTGTCGAGTTGACCTAGATGACTCATTAAGCATAATGTTTTTCACATGAATAAGTCTGCTCATATTCATACTCATAGCTAACGTCCTGCCCTATCTTCAAACTTACGAAGGTCCCTAGTTCTTGACGCTGAAATGGACAAGTAAAATTGTCAAATTAACTGAACTACGTGATTGTTATCAGTTTATCACAATCACAATGCCAGTCTTATGTGAAGGCTCTAAAGTTGACTTTAGTTTTTATTTGGTTCAGTAGCTGCAAGTTGAGGCAGTCTTTTTAAACGAAAAACATAATTTTCAAATTTTACTTTGTGCAAATTTTTATGAAAGTGTATTTTTATTCGTTTTACGCTTGTTTTTAAAGCTTTTTATAATGAACTTCAAAGCACTAATATATAATAATTACATCGCAATTAACACGTTACTTCTTTTGAGTTTACTAGTTGGACTTTGCTTATATTTTTTGTGAGTAATATTTTCTATTTCGGTCAACTACTATTTGTTTTTGGAATTGAAATTTAGTTCCAGACAATTTAATCTAGATCCCACTCTTATGCTATACTTTTTTCATTTGCAGCGGTTGGATATTCATCGTGTTGACCGGAACTACGTTTCTCGTCCTATATATTTCCGCGATATTGTGCTTCCGGTTTAGCCATGCTCTTCAGCGAAGTTTAGTCTTCCAACCCAAAGGTTGCACACTACTTTATATGTAACTTAACATCTTTCCAATAAAATTAGCTCATTCAACCTTTTATATTCTTCAGCAAAAATGTCTCCGGATATGGATTTTAACGAGCTCTGCAGAAATTTTGCACGAACGAGGTGTAGGAATTGTTATATTCCCCGCGATGGTATTCCTACGTACATTGGATTTTGGTAATGGTCTTTGATACGTTTTATTCTCTAAGCAAAGCTCATTTCTAACCATTTCGATTTTTGTCTAATTTTAGGCACATTCGACCGATTGACGAAGAGTTCGATTTGATCGGAGATTTGGATAGCTGGGGCTACGATTTCTATTTGGAACATAGTAATCGAGACGTGATCATATATTTCCACGGAAATACGGGCACAAGAGCTTTGGATCATCGCATGGAATTGTACAAACTGCTTGTCCAGAACTTGGGATACCATGTGATCGCGTTTGATTACAGGGGGTTTGCAGATTCTGCCCGGACCACTCTATCAGAAGAATCTGTTGTTGATGATGGCATTTGCGTATTTAATTGGATCCGACGCATTGTTGGTCCAGAGAGGAACATCATCATTTGGGGACATTCGCTTGGTTCTGGGTTTGTGACAGATCAAATATTTTGACGATAATGATCTTGATGCACTATATTTGTCGCATAATTTTGTTCTAACATTACATGAATTGTGAACTATGTGAACAGAATTGCCAGCCATGCCGTGCACAAAATTTGCGCTAGTATTCCGAACCCGCCAATCCGACTCATCCTGGAATCGCCATTTACGAATATCGGAGAATGCACGCAAAATCATCGCCTAGCCAAGGTTCGCTAAAACTTCACTAAACCACAAGCAAAAATGATATTACAGACTGCGCAAGCAAACAGATCTAAAATGCTAATTTTAAAATCTTGCAGATGTTCGCCTGGCTTCCTCACTTCAATGAAATTTTCATACATTCACTACACAAAAATGGCATTGCTTTCAGGACAGATGAATACATTAAAACCATTCCAATTGGGATTCTCATTCTTCATGCCGAGGATGATGAGACCATTCCAATATTTTTAGGAAGAAGGGTATTTTGCCTTAATTGGTTATTTTTAATTCCACGTCGCAAACCACAAGACTCATAAATGTACAAATTTTCTGAAAATAGCTTGCGAACATTGTTTTGGCTCATCGGTCAAGCTCTTTACCGGATGTCACGGCTCATTGGCTTGGTGTAGGCTACGGTCATAAAGGTATCTACAAAGCTCCAGATTTGCTTCACGTGATTCGAGAGTTCATTACAAAGCCTGTGCATATTCAGAACCCTTAGAAGATTTGATTTTGTTGACGGACACTTTTTTTTATTGTTGAGTGGATTGACTACCAATTTTATGCAATGACGCGCAAGGATTGAACGGAAAAAAGTTCTGCGTAATTTATTGTTTTTATGCTTACAAATATGAGCTTCATGATTTAAAATTCCAATATTCTTCACATATTTGTTTATTTTCTCAACTTGCTGAATTGTTGATAAATTAAGATTTGCAAATCTTTTGTACATACAATACACGAGTTTTTATTTGAATTCAGCAGAACGAGAAGATCCACTCGTGGCGTGGCGCTTTCAATTTGTTTCAAACGTAATTTGCTTCGTGAACATCTTAATTCAATGAGATAATAATTAAAGCTTTCACAACCTGGTGTGTCCCATTTAGCTCATACAATTTTTCTTTAGTGTCTTCATTGTATTGTAATCCGAGCCTTACAACAATGCAAACTTCATGAATAATTATGAACTGAAGCTAAGCTTCTTGTCCTGAGACAAACTTAAGACGAGAACTTGAGAGACTCATCTTACAGAACATGTTCATCCACCACTAAGCCAAGCGCCAGCTGTTTCTCATTATTTTTGGCGTCTTTGAAATTTGGGTGGTAATTCTTCTGAAGCTGTGACCTCTTGTCCGTGCCAGGCCATTCCGCATTGTTTATTCCTATATAATTTGTATATAATAGCTTGATCCTCTCTGACTCTTCACTTTGGTCAATAGTCACAACAACAAAATCAAAAATCAAGTCGAGTCAAACTCGATTGTACAGCTTACAGCAAAGTCCATGTATTTGACCTCCCTCAGAAATATATGAGTTTATCGAGTTTAACAATTGACTTGTCAATTTCGCATTCAGTCCTGGCCGTCCGAATTTAAGATAAAAAATCCTTGCGGAACTTAATTAGAAATGGATTAATTACAGTGGGGAAAGGTGGACGACTGCGACTGGGCCCGCCTTCCTTCCTTCCTTCCTTTGCATCCAATGTTTCTCAAGTGAATCTTTGAGATCACTGCAGGAAGGCATCTTGGAAGAAAACTCTATTAAATTGATCAAATGATTTACACGATGATCTGGGTAATAAATCTTTTGTAGCCGTCAAACTCCAACTTACACGGCCAACCCCATGTGTGCCTAACATGACTACATAATAACATCCATGTACACATCGTATATTCAAATGTAATACCGACGACGAATCCCAACTTGCATTCAATTAATGGATCCGATCCAGTTTTGCTTGGCTCTTTTGGAGATGCTGTTGCGATGAAATCTCTGTCTCGAGTCTCACCTCTCCTCTCCGATTACAAAATATGTGGCTGGGATATTTTATGTTTTGCTCTACTTGCCTCAAGATCTAATCCAGACCAGAATCCTGCCTTTCTATGTTCCAGGCAGCCCAAGCTTAAAATTCAAACAGCAAAAAAATTAATTCCGAATCGAACCATCATCACTTCTTGTTCAGGAAAAATTCACACAATCAGACAAAAAATCGTTCAGACAAGAATTCAAATTTCTTCTGCTAGGATAAATCCAGTTCTTATTTGAATCTTTTAGGAAAGCATTCAAATCCTAAAGTTGACGGTAACAATGGTTGTTTTATTTGCAGAAATTGCAATGTCTTGTACACATGTTAAGTTGTAATGAAAACTAAATGTCAGTTGGGAAGATAACCCTCGTAAATTGTAAATGGAGTAAGGGTTGGGACGACGCTCAATGAATTCCAATCAGTCCGGACGGGAATGGTTAACTTTGTACGTACTCCTTAGGTCTTTCCTTACTTAAACGTGTGGATTAGAATCACAACAATAAAATATTGGCATGAATTGGACAGAGTCGAGTGAAGGAAGAAGCATGAAGTTGTTATAAAATAATCTGGTTTAAGCAAATCTAGACGAGAAAAAATTAACCAACCTCTGCTCTGATGTCCCAGCCATTACTTACTACATATTATATAGACTGAATCTTAAGTCATTCTTAAGATCTTTAGGAAAACCTGCACTAAATTATATTGCTTTCATCCACTATTCAAAACATGACACGATTTGATGTACACGTTAGAAACAAATATGAGGCAGGCAACTCTTGCTGCTCCTCACCGACAAACAAATAAGTCGGCAGTCAGGGCAGGAGTCACTTTCCGAGTGGAATTCCAGTTCGCGTCGCGTTTGCCAAAATGTAAACTGCTAATTAAGTACCAGACTTTAAATGCTGCTTGGACTTCACCTTGGCCGTTCAGTATTCTGAGGCTGTCGTCTCGTCAGAAAAAAATAGAGCAGAGGAGTGTGCAGTGCTTGATGTTAAATACAAATGAAATGGAAAAAAGATGGTTCAGATTGTGACATAAGGTTCGTGATCTAATTTCAAATGTGACCAAACTTGAAAAATAGAAGTAAACTCGCTTTGTCTACATAATAAAAATGAAAAACAATAAAAAAAAAGTCTGCCGAGAAGATCCACATCCCTGCTAAACGTCGTGACTAAACAATAAACTCATTACACCAAAACCAATCATTAAATTCAGTTGTGCTTTGCAAATTGTGCTGCTTTGCAGTGTAATTTTTTTTCTACGACCACGACCACGACAAACACATTTAAATTGATTTTTCATTTCATGGGCAAAAGTTTGTTTAGTCATATGGATTCATGCTCTTGCCAATGAACTGGATATAAAAATGAAGGCTAATAAAGATTAGCCTTGTTTGATGGTTTGAGAGCTGAACTAGATGAAGATTTTGGCTGAACGCGTCAAAATGAGCTGATTGTGAGACGAGAAAAAATTTTCAATGTGGGAGTTGACCGGAGTAAGAGCAAAAGCTTATGAATATGAATTAAGGGTGGCTTAATTTAAGAAAAAATGATGAATGGTCATGCCAAAACTTTGAATGTTACTTAATTTGCAGTGAAATAGATACATACATTAGGGTAGGAGTGTTGAAGGAGAGTCTCTCGAATTTATTTATGGTAAACTTTCAAATGCGATGGCAGATCTTTATTTATTAAGTGTTTAGCAGAAATTATGTTTTAATCCCACGCTTCCAACGCAAAATGTAAGGCAAAATAAAATGATCAAGATTCTAAAAGTGCCTTGCTGCTGCTTGTAATTTGTTGAATTCTGAGATTCCTAATTTAAAATATTATTGAGTAACATTCAAGTGGCAAACTGACAAATGAGGGAAGTTCTTTTTAGCAAAAAAACGTGGCAAATGTGCATTCTAATTTGCATGTAACTTAATCTGTGGTATCAATTTCACAACCTTCTAACTACAGCATGAGTACTTTTAAGTACAAGCCAAGACTTAGCACTCTTTCAAATCAATTTCTTGAGTTGCACAATAGCACAAGTTATCCAACTTCTAATTAATGTCAAGCTAGCTTGGAAAATAGCTGATGTAGAAATTCAACGATCCATTGATTGCTATTATGAGAAATTATTCCGTCACTCAGTTGGAGTTGAAACCCCAAGAATAAATTATTGGCACATTCGTACAATGATTGCTGCCAAAAAGGCAGGCTGTAAGTTACATACAATGCCTTAGATTTACTTCCCAAGCCGCTGCTGCCGTGCCGAGACCCCGAAAGACTCAATAAATTTTGAATTGAAATTGAAACTGGAAGTTGATGATTCTTTAGTGAAGTCAACTTTATTCTACTCGTCCACAGGATGATGATGATGCGTACCTCAAAGTTTTCACAAACACCTTTCCCTTTCGATTCTTTCTTTCATTTTACATACAACATAATTGTTTGTACACGAAAAGTTAACTATGTTGCATTATATGACAGTACAAATGGAGTCATTCGTCTCTTGACTGAATGAATGGTTGCATGAATTAAATTTAGGACCTCAAATTTTTCAAGCGAAAATTTTCACTCGACTGATCTTTCAGATTTCAGATGAAAGCGAGCTCGAGATCACCGCCCGACCGACCGACCCACGACTACGGCTACGACCTTATATCTATCTACTTGCATCTAAAATGGGAGATGTTTTTTTAAAAAAAGTTGCCCTATCGTTAAACCCTGTTTTGAGCTGAACTGAAAACTGAACTGCTTTCGTTTCCGGCTGGTTGGAGAAACATGTAACAAATAAATATGTATTAAAATGTACACGTTTTATACAGAGCAAGACTGTGAAAAGAAACTTCTCCCTTGAAAAAAAAGGATCCCATAAATCCGCGAGGTGTCAAACTGGAAAGTACAAACATTGAATAATGATCACACACAGAGTTACACTACTTCTGCTCTGTTGTGTAACAGGGAGTGTATGTTTGTGTACAAGCGAAGCAAAGCAATGCACTCATCGGGTAACTCCATGATAGTTGCAGTTGCACTGCATACATACAATCTTTAATCTGCAACAATGATTCCGTTGTGCCCAAGAGAATAATAATGTGTATGCAAGCAACAAGACAATGGAGAGCAGCAGTGTTGAGAATTGAACTGCTCCCATTGCCAAAAGAATGAGAATTGAACTCGTAACTTATCATCGTTGATTCAATTCCATTCAACACATTGAATGTTCAATTGCTTTGCTGCCTTCTGCCCTGCGCTGCCTGCCACCAACCATTAACTCGTCCGCCGTCTTCTTTCACCTTCAGTCGCCCGGAAATTTATTGCACTCTTCTTCAAGTCAACACTTACCTTCTGGCCAGGGTTCACCCTGCCCTCAGGAGTCAACATCTTGACTTATTAAATCACGAATAAATCGATACCATTTCTTTCTCATTCAGGGTGGTCATAGTATTGTGGAGAAAACAGAAAATTTGCTGTACAAAAAATGGGACTAGAGAATTCTTATACAGACATTTCGTGGAGCATTTGCAATTAAAATACAATTACCAAAACAAAATTAGTTTCAAAACACTGTCTCCGATCTTGAGAAATGTTTTCCAGGTCCTGTTTATTGCGAAATTTCAAAAGTGCCTTCCGTGTTTAGTTATGGTTTAGCCAGGCAATGATTACGATTGTCTTTCTAAGAAACTGGAATCAGTTTTCTGGTGAAAATCCAGACGAACAATCATCAAGTAATTAACTTGTTCTTCGAATTCCGTCGTGCGTTCATAAATTAGTAGTTTGACTGATTAATTGTGCTCTTTCCCTTTCTCATGTCCAAATCTGGATCACCTACATAAACTCATTCAAATGCTAACGAGGGTGTCGATACAGGTTCATAAATCTTAGTTGTGATCATTGTTTCAATTTACTAAAATAATTTACCCTGTAAATGGGCACGAAGAATAATAGGAAAAATAATCTTATTATTTTTTCCTATACATTGTTACTCACTCTACCTACAATAGGGCAACAACGGCAAGATCTTAATGCCTAAACAAATGAGAAAGCAAAGCAAGCAGGTACATGAAAAACTTTTTATAAAGAAGGAAGAGTTCTCATTCCCAGCAGTTCCTTAAATTCCAGCTGTCTCCCCTGCAGCAATAGAGTAATTCCTCATAAATTCTTCCTGCATTTCACCAAGATATCCAAGACTCCATGTGGGATAACCCCACCGCGATGAATGAATGAACGAAATGATCGACACTCCTTTCGAAGAATTCTCCAATTCATATCATAGCATTACAAAGAAATGATCTGGCAGATTTGAAAAGAAAATTAAGAATTTAATCCAACCCAAATTCCTAATAGTCCTAATGGACTTAAATTCTCAATTGGCACAAGTAAAACACCCAGATTAACACATTGTCAAATTATGCAAAGTAAAATGAAATGCCAGTTTAACTTTGTCTTAGTAATGCACAAGTGCCCCGAGTCCTAAACTGGGAAGAAGGACAACATTAAGTGAAACGACGACGCCGCCGCTGCGTCCTTTGCAAACGACTCGAATCTGTACCGCAGTCAAAGACTTCATGGGTGTGCCATTGTCATAAGTAACTGAAGTGTCAAACACCTGCAGCATAATTTTTCAAAGGGCAATGCATTGTGTGTACGTACTCTCATAAGTCTATCGTCTATGATGCCAAAGTACAACTTTGAAATCATATCGAAGTCAAATAATAAGCTAAAGTTGTGCCTGACTTGACTGTGCGGTGCTGTGCGCCATGAATGACCAAGAAGAGAAGAGAAGAGCAATTACAAGAAGGAAGTATGGATTATGGATGTAATTTAGGATTTATAATTCAGAAGGGATTTGACTTTTAACTGCATGAATGCGTGCCTCAGAAAACGGAAAATGATCTAACGGATTTGGAGATCTTTGCCGCCCTAGCTAGCAGGCCAAGATCCGGCGACAATTTTGTTGTTCAAAAAACTGCTGCGAAATGTCGAACGGTTATTTTTTGTAATAAATTGAAGAAAGAGACGAACTGTGTCATAAAATTTATAAATTTGTATTGGAAATGCTAGGATTTTCAAGTAATGAGAACGAAAAGCTATCCAATGCCCTTTGAATGATTTAAGCCCCGAAGTGAACTCAGAGCAGCACAATTTCTTAAGATGCACCTCATATTTCAAAAGTACTAAAAAGAGCGCTTCGTTTTTCGAGATGAAACCTGTAAGATATCGAATGTTCTTTGTACTCGGGCTCTTCGTATAATGTCGGATCTAAATCAAATCAATTATGTCTCAGCAAGGGGTCTTAACACAACCAAAAGGGTTTTACATATCGCAACACACTATGATCCCTCCTGGACATCACATTACTTCCAATCATGCAATTCTCTTCTATGAAACCTACTCTACTCTAGAACTCTTTTTTTAAAGAGGGTCATTCTAACACCTTGACTTCTTATTCTTGATTCCTTTAATGTGAACCAGTCACATTCGAATCGAATTCAACCCGTGTTGTCATGTCGTATCAAACCGTGAATCTGGATTAATATTTTACAAAATTTGTAAAATGTTGGATTGCTCTCAATCGTAATTCCGCTGTTGTCTGTGTACTATCATGCCGCCCAAGCTCAATTTCATTGTAGTTACCCGCCTAAATTCAGTAAACGGATTAGTAGAACCAGTTTGAATTAAATTGAAATCATCAGATTTCAGTTCATACTGTTGGCCAATGACAACAAAACTATTTATCCAATGTAATTTCATTGATGATTCCAAACACAAGATATCTTTTGGTTCACCTTTAGGCCTTTCAAGCCTGAAATCAATTCAAAATCTAATTTTAACAAGCACGCCTGACGAATGGAATTCACCTCAGCCAACCAATACGAACTCGATACGAACAAATTGCAAACTAGTGGATCGATTATCCTTTCTCAAAGACCGCCTTTCAAATCAGTTCTTAGCTCAATCTTATTTTTACCCTCGATATGAATATGAGTGTGGCATGGCTTCGCCTTGAGTTTCAAGATGCTGCATACCTTCATCTTTAGATTACGTGAACTGGGTACAGATCAGGTCGGTCGGTGGTGCGCTATGGTACGCTTAGGTGCATACCTTCAGTGACTTCATGTCACACCTGAGATGGTTTCTCAATCATGCGAATCTCAAATTATCCGTCGAGAAAGAGACGTAGACGTGTGTGTTATTTCTGATCGGCAAAAGCACTGGGGTTGGTCTTTTTTTGATCGACACATGAGTGACCCTTGACCTCGTCCAAACGTGCAGCAACTCAACTTCAACCCCCTTTGACTTGGAAAAAATACTATTCTCAATTCAAGTTCGATTTCTGACTCAGATCATCAAGCAGTGGAAGCATAACTTATGCAGCTGTAGCTGTCCTTCCAAACCAATCCTCCTTACATCCATCGCATGTATGCATGAGATAAATTTTGATCGGGCTGCAGAATGTAGTCAGTGCTGCCATGAATTCTCATTAAGCATCATTCCAGGGAATACACGGAGCAAATTTAAAAGGCCAGCTAGTCAAAGTTAAACCAACGTCAATTGGATTTTTGAATTGAATGAGCAACTTATATTTAGCTTGGCAAATATTAAGGGCAACAACTCAGACTCAACTCTTTGATCCCTGGCAAACGTATTGTGAGCTAGCTGGAATGTCTATTCTTTCAAAGCACAGTTCTATTGTTAAATGCACAACTAATGCCAAATCACAATTGTACCTCCAAATGTCTTTATTTGGTTTCAAAACTTTTTTTTCCATTCAAGCAAAGCAAACTATGACGAATCAACATAATTGTAATTGTATTGTGATGTGTGAATTTGAGGAGGACATCCGGGCTATCCTAACACTTGGGCTTCACACACACAGATTGTGTGTAAGTAGAAAGTGTCGGAGCTGTTGGCTAAAAGTTTTCACCATTAATCCAAATATGATGAGATTTGTGCCTTTTATAGTTTAAAGTCTAGTTTAGAATTCTTTTGGAGCACACAGCTTACAATTAGATTCGAAGCCCTTTTTTTTCGTCTTGGGGTACTTTTTTCCCAAGGCTTCCTTGTCCTCGCCTGCCGACTCTCGACTCTATTCCTTTGAAGAACACACGGCTGATGAATGTTTGATGGAGATTGATGACCCATACTTTTTTCACCCAATCAGTCTGCAAAATCGCAATTTTACGCCTGTTCTACCCTCCGATTCATTTCCAGCCGACCGTCCACAAAAGTACGTGTCGTCGCTTTCAGGCAGTAAGACCTAGAATTTGAAACATTTCTATTTCATTCTCGTTGTCCGGTACTCCTTAATCGCCTTACTGCTCACCACCAGACACAATAAAAGCCCTAAATCTAACCCAGTTTCACTTAAACGGGAGAAGAACTTTTGGCCAGGCCAGGCCAAAGATGAAAATGAAAAGAAAATTAAACTGAAATCTTACACCTTTTCTCTGCCATTGTGAGCAGAGAATCAAGACAACACTTTCATGTTGTGGCTTCATTCATTTAGTGGTTCTTACCAAACACAATTGTTGAAGAAGTGTATCCATTGTTGAAGCTATCAAGGTATGCATGGTTTGGGCTGGGTGAAATTCTTGTCTTGTTGTGGAATCCGGAGGGCATAGATTCCTTTAATTTCCATCCAAATAACCAATGAAGGTACGGAGCGGACGGACGGACGTGCGTAAAGTTAAGTACTTATAATAAAGTAATTGTTGTTGGCCGGCCTGTCGGAATTGAGGAGACATATGCGTCTCACTAAGGAGCATTAGTTAACTTTAAGTAATTTCTGCAATTTAGGCACAGCACACTTGAATGACTCATAGCAGCAACTTATAGGGACTAGGGACACCTCATAAACTAAAGAATTCTCGGCTCTATACAGTAAGAGAGACGCTGATGAATGAGTTTGTAAATGAAGAAAAATATTGGGCAGACAATACTAAGATGCTCTGAGTCTGGTCAAGTATTTAGTTCTTCTTAGTTTGAAACCAAAGAACAAGAACAACTGAATCTACCTGTGTTGTGTATCTACATAAGTGCATTTCCGTGACATGGCTCTATAAATTTAGTCTTGTCGGTTTGACTCTCAATGATATCACGCTCGAGCCGAGCAGCAACAATGCAATGCAAATGTGCAACAATGAGAAGAATACCTGAACCATTTCATACAATTCATGCTTTACATTACATACAACAACACGAGTAATTAACTATATAACCCATAAACAAGGAGAGCAACTCCACGCTGTGCCGGCTGTGCCGGAGCGAAGTGAATCCAATATTCAACTTGAGTCGTGGTTCGTTATGAAAGAGTAATGAGAAGAAGAACAAACCAATCAGGTTTCTTAAAATGAAAGTTTTGACTCAATAAAGTAATTAGAATTGACATAAGAGATGCATTTGAGTCTCTTAAATCAATGCAGTGCGGTTTCGTCAGAGCAAATGAAATGTTGTAAAGTCAAACAAATAAATATTAATTGTAGCACTCACTGCCGCTGCTCTAAAAAAAAAGAGAAGATGATTGGGTCCGGTCCACGTTTACTACTCCTTATTCCTTATTCTGCAGACAGACATATTACGTGGTGATTACTTTTTTTACATGTTATTAGTCCATATTACGAATTAAACTGCGAGATCATAATATTTTGTAATCGCTAGTATAAGTGTAATTCACGTTTGGGTCGGGTGCAAGAGTCTGAACTTGTAGCAAGCAGAAACATGCAAAATGTGTGCTCGCGTTGATCGAATCCTTAATAAATAATTACCCATTAAATTAGTTTGGAAAGAATCCGGACACAGCAAAGGTTTCGTGTAGCCGTGGCTCAGCGCAGCGTGGTGCATGAATGTTTTGAAGGTGAACTTGCCACGATTTCATTGTTTTTAATTTAGAATTCGCACTCATCCATCCATTACCTTCACATCTTGGATGATCGACTGACTTGACTTGATTTAGTTAATTATGTAGTTTAATCATTTTCAAATGCGTTCGAGTAGTCAGAGTGTATCATTATCTGCACTTGTTATGCTTCCAGCAGTCCTTCTGGACGCCACCACCACCACCACTTACCTTATCCTTTTTAAGAGTTTTGAGGGTCTGATTCTGACATGTCGGTTTTCTTTTCTCACCTGAATGAACGTTGCGCTGCGAGGTGCTGCGTACTGCTTACCTCGCTTAGCAAGCATTGCTGAAGCCTGTATCAATGTCACGTCATGGAGTCGTGACAATCCTTCAGTCTCAACCGGAACTCCAACAATAAGACTAATAATTACGATTTAGTACAGTGTGATGCACAGAACCGGAGTCGACTCCTACTTCTTTCACATGTTACATTTTACAATTCTCAAACCATCTCAGATCCTTTACATCTACTATTCCTTGATCTGATCTGAAGATCATGGTCGGCACAGCATGCAGGTAGTCCACTTGGTTGACTATTCAGAAAAGTGTTCACTTAATGCACAACAATGCACTGCAAATGCGACAGTGCTTGGGATCTTGGATCCCACTCGCTGACCATATTTAGAATAGATTTGGGACAACTTCGTACGCTGTACTAGCTGTATTTCGTTGCTTTTGATCGTAATTGTATCGTGTCAGAATTAAGAAGAATATTTGAAACTAAATTCGTGACAATTTTAATAAGTACAATAACAAGTGGAAATTATTCGGATCAATATTGACTGGGGGGGGGAGGGCTAGGAAATCGGCTACAATTAGAATAGCTGCGCTTCTGTGTTGATAGTTTCAAAATTCGAGTAATGAAGGCTTGTTTAATAAACACTTTCATTTTTTTACCAATCAAAATTACAACCAAAAATGACTTCATAATTGATGATTTCATCAACAGAAGCCCATTAACGAATATGGTTATGAATATTTCCTTGTATTACATTGTGAGCGTTCAAGAATCGTACTTATTTCAACTTTTCCAAGTAATAATGGAGAGAGTGCTAAAATGTTTGACAACTAATGGCAATTCATGACTTGACATTAGGGGCGCTTGATGTATCACCCTGATTAGTCAGAATTTTGTGTACAATCTCGCAGATCATTTGTCAAATTTCTAAGTTTTTGTCGTACGCCTGCCTGGCCGTCACTCACGTCACAAACACGACGTACATTTTTCGAAAGATCAGTCGTTCACGTGGCTCCCTTTCCCTGCAATAATGCTGTTCCTTTGAAAATTGCAGCTCTTTAAATATTTAGAAATCCGCTTCGCTTTGAAGAATCAAGGTGCTCCACAACCACCGTATTGCATTTTTATAATCAGCATAAAATAAAATGATGGAAAGATGCGTTTGAGAGAATTCGAGGCAAGGAACAAAGACGCACTCATCTCATGATTCTGAGTCTGAAATTCTCTTCGATTGGATTAGAGTCGGTCGAGAGTCGAGACGAGAGGACGAGACCCTCCACTTGCTCATCTCAGATCTCGTCAGGAACATGAATGACAGGTTTCTGGTGTAAAAGCACAATTAAGCGCGTGCATTGACGTGAGGTGGGATGAGTGACAGCATAATACTATTCTTTGTTTGTGCACAAACATTCAAACGTGCAAATTATGAATAATGTGTTCAATGGACGCTCTATTCTCTGAACCCAACCAGCAACCATATTGTGCGATTAAATACAACATGAAATCTTGAATGGGCGGGAATGCTTTAGGAGAAAATTGTTTTTATAGTGTCAGATTTCCCGTTCTAAAAACTATGTCATGTTATAAAGAATGCGGCTCAAGAGCTATTATGAATTTTTGGTTGAAACTTGAACATATCATGCCAGGCAGGATTCTATTTTGAAATGCTTTGCTGAAGAGCAACTCCATATCACGAAGTAACATTTTTCGAGATCTACAAAACAATACAGCTCACATGCACAGCCTGGTCAGTCTGGTAAATCTTAAGTGTTGTATTTCACATTGGAGTCTAAAACAGTGCAGTGGAATGAATTTGCAATAAAACTAAAATAGATGAAATCCTCTTAAAGATCGTGAGTTTTATGAGACAAAAAATGAGCCTAAGATATTCTACACGCTACAGGTGGTTTTGGTTGGGAAAGAAATAGTTTTTAGGTGGACTGACTAAAGGTGGTGGGTAAGATGAAAAGAAATGTTCGTCACAGTGGTGGCAGGTTCAATCGATACTAATTCCTCCCATTACGAAGTCTCAGAGATAGCAGTGAAGACAAAGAGCATTTATTTTTCTCATCCAATGAACTTTACATTGAATTTTACAATAAGAGTCAACGTTAATAGATGTAATGGAGATTCCTTTCCTGTAGAGAACAGGACTAAAGTCCTGAAAACGAGTCAGTAAATACACGTAGACTAGAAGTTTAAGAGGTTGAAAACTCGTTGTAAGAGTAATTTTCTGGAAGGGACACCGGGAAGTCCATTGTAAGGCTGAGGTGGAGGTGACTCCATAAAGTGACCTGATAAAATCAGTGAAAAAATGTAGTTCAAGTTGGAACATAAATCGACTCCAAGAGGTGAAACTTTTGAAGTTTTGTCAAGGCACTCCTGCTCCATAATGTAATCCAAGGATGCTAGCTAAACTGAACTGAACAGAGCGTTGTGTATGTATTAAGTACAAAAAGAAGGAAAATATTGTCTCCTAGAGAAAAAGAAGGAAAAGAGCCCATAAATTAAACTGATCTCTTGAGATAAATGTCTGGCCCTCTTATTTCATCTTCAAACCGGTATTGCTCACCACGAGACTCCATGAATTTCTCATTGAGTCCAAATGAAATGAGATGAATTGGATGGAATGGACGCAAGAAGGACCTCTCTTCCTCTCTAATCCAAGCGATAATAAACTCTAAACTAATGTAAAGTGAAATTAACTGCGGTCTTTTCAGTTATTACACAATAGCTCACAAAATCTCTACACTTGGACTCCTCCAAATCAGCCCCACCTATACATATGAGTTAGTGGTAGCATTCCTCTCATTTACATAATAATCAAAAATGAGGACTATCCTGCTTATAAAAACTGAGTCAGTTCTTTGGGCTGAATTCCAGGACTGCACTGCCAGACTTGAAATATAAGGCACAAATAGGGCACCAATGCAACGGTGCGCCATTATTTGCACTTACGCATACTTGTATGTATGAATGCTTTGGAGTTTTCACCTTAATAAAGAACAAACAAACAAAAAAAAACAATACCCCACAATATTAACCCGCTCACACAGTCAAAACACTTTTATTTCGGAAACTAGTGATTAATGAAGAGGTCGCAATTGGTATACTTCTATCAATTCGATAGATTTATTCACTTATCCTAACAAAATTATTGAAAAGCATTCAAGACACGTTTTGTTACACACTATTCTTCAGCAAGTTAATATTGATACGGGAGACATGATCGTCAGATTACACAAGCATATCCGTATGTACGACTGCTGTGGAATATCACTCTAATAAGAAACAAACAAACAAGTACACCACCCTATCAAAAGTATTCGTCACTCTTTCCTCTTCGCTCTTAGCTCGCTGCAGTTCTGAGAGTTTAGAAATTAAAAAATCGAAACCACACCTATCTCCTACTTTATGGGCTTCAAAACTCGTGTTTCCATTTTTCTGAAAACTCCGCCCATTTTCTTAAAACCGCATATTTTTAACAAAAAGTCGAAAAATGAGACGCCAAAAGTATTCGTCACCTTGGAGTTTGACCTCATCTGGTCGCTTTCTGGCCATGGTCAGGTGCAAAAAGTAAGATGATTGTATTTTCTTGCACTTATACTAAGTTTGTATTGTTGGTCTTAGGCACATAACTATGATAATCATGCCTTCTTGCTGGCAATTTTGACATTCAGTCCTGTAGTATGGGACCTCAGCTTCACAGTTTGGTCACTTTTATGGAGATTGAACGAGCAGTTCGTTGTAGAGGTCGCTTTGTGTAAAGCGGTACTGCAAGCGGCAATTTGGCAATCAATTCATGGGTTGTGACCAATGTGTGACCAAATATTGCTCTCTTTGCAACACTACTGGTTGCTTACCATTGTCGTACAACGGAGATGATTGTTTTCTGCTTAATTCATTTCAGGTCACTAATTTTTGGAAATGTTACAACACTTTCAAGCAAATTAATGATGACATGTTGTTCCGGCACGCCCAGCGCCCATTTTGAGAAATGTCTTCGTTTTAAAATTTAATAAAAACTTAGTACAGTCATGATTTGACCTATTCGCTGTAGAAACAATAGAGATGGCGTTAGCTATTATGGTAAAATTGCATGGTGAAAATCTTAACGCCATCTGTGATTTTGGCAAATTGATGACAGACACCAGATGGCGCTGGGGTGATGTCAGCAAAAAGTTCGCAACGTCTTAACATTTGAAACTAAACACACTGTATAAGTGCAAGAAAATACAATCATCTTACTTTTTGCACCTGACCATGGCCAGAAAGCGACCAGGTGAGGTCAAACTCCAAAGTGACGAATGTTTTGGCGGCTCATTTTTCGACTTTTTGTTAAAAACATGAGGTTTTAAGAAAATGGGCGGAGTTTTCAGAAAAATGGAAACATGGGTAAAATGGCCCATAAAATTCTCTACAAGAAAATTGAAACAAAGAAAAAAATTGAAACCACGTCTACGTAGTTTCAATTTTTTAATTTCTAAACTCTCAGAACTGCAGCGAGCTAAGAGCGAAGGGGAAAGTGTGACGAAAACTTTTGATAGTGTGGTGTAGTGCAATTTCAGGAGAGTTATGAATTGTGCAGTTTAGTTTAGTTTAGGCAGTAAAATTTTGTCTGAGTTTTAAACAATTTATTTCATATTTCAGCTTTGCGACCAATGGTTTCATTCAACAAGTCTAACAAGTCTTTATGACCAGGTCAATCGATTTCATTTCTTTTGGTTAAAGCCCGAGAACCAAATATCTTAAAATTAGCTATAAAGCTGAAACTAAGATGTAACTCGGAATTCTTTCATCAATTCATGTATTTCCAAAACGCTTACTTGAACATAAATTAGACAGCTAAAAAATATTCACTAATTAATAGAGCAAACTTGTGAAAAAGTTTTCCACGTTAGCTGACTTATTCTAGTGCTCCGCACGGGTTCGGGTTCCGGGTTCGGGTTTCGGGTTCGGTTCGGGTTCGGGTCCGGGTTCGGGTTCCTG
>JAQGCM010000167.1:0-33964 GCA_034699705.1 Hymenaphorura dentifera
ACTATGCTTAATGCGAAAGTACATGCGTACACCGACGCGAAATAAATTTGCGAGGATCAGGTCAGGATCAGCTTCTGTTTAATCCAATTTATGTACCATGCCTCTCTAGTACAAATTCACTCAAGAAAAGTGCTAAAAGATACGAAAAGCACAAAGAGCTTCTTGAGCGCTCTTGGCTGGAATATTTGAAAAGTTTAGCGAGCATTAACTTCCAGACATAGTTTGATAGATTTGTAATGAGGTCTAAGACGGAAATGCATGCAATTCCCATTTCCCATGCGACCAGGAATTAGGCTAGGCTGGCTGGCTGTCGGCGATTGCGAGTACGATTTCCATCATAATTTTATTTGTAGGCGTGCTACTAAACATATTTCAACAGAATTATGCTGTTATTCCCCAAATTACAAAATAAAAGTCAATTCTTTTGTTCGTGCCGTGTCGTGTCGTGCCTAAAACATTGCTAAATACAGGTGAAGATGAGCCAATAAGATCTTTGAATGTTCGTTAAATTAACTGATGAAGTAAGCCAATTAAGTTTCTGTTTCTTGCTTGACCCATCATCATAGTAGTTCTGGCCTGCCTGCCTGGGCTCTTCGACTTTCTTCGATCTCTTCTTTCCTCATTTTGATCTCATCTGCTGATCTGCTGCTAGGCGCTCGATTGGCTCGATACTCCCAAAGGCATACACACAAGACACAATGTCTTTTAATTCTAGTGTCCGATCCACAGACTTTGCTGATTTCTCCAGGCGATTTTCATGCTGGCTGGCTCAACTGCGTGTACAGCAAATTACGAGTGGGCATAGTCTTTTTTGCGCAAAAGATAGAAACAAATGCATATATTCGACCTCTCCTTTTGATATAAAAGTCAAGTTTTATATCCAACAAATTAGACTCCAGCCTACCAATCAAAATATTCAAAAATCGTGCGTTTCTTAGAACTGGTATTACTAAAAAAAACTATATAAAGTTCAAAATCCAATTCGAAAAAACGTTAAGAACAACCCTTCAAAAAAATCCTCAAAAAATATTCCAAAATTGCTTCAAAATTCCCCAAAATTCTACCCCAAAAACGAATCAAAAACTCAGAACAACATCGACGACGTAGTTGAAAATCCTTCAAAAAAACGTTAAGGAAATCCTGAAAAATTCCCCTAAATTAACTTTTACCACTCCAAAATCCTTCGAAAAAAAAACGTTACGAAAACCCACACCGCTATTTTCCAAAATCCTTCCAAAAACGTTGCAAAAACGTTACAAAATCCTTCCAAAAAACGTTACAAAAACCTTACAAACGTTCCCTGAAACCCAACAACAGAACGGCCTCAATTCTGCGGCGGCCACGGTCTGAGTTGATAGTTAAGAAAGGGTTTTTGTTGTGATAACCACCACCATACCATTCCGCGATCGTCGATGCACTTACAACAAAAAACCTCAAAAAAATTGGGGCTCATGGAACTCCTGTGCCGTGCACTCAACTCAAACTCTCAACGTCCAACACACATGTACATCATGCGATTCTACGAATTCAACCCTTTCGGCTTTCTTTAGCCAAAGTTGCCAGAGCCAGACCCTACAACACAGGAGTTTTTGGTTTTGAGAGATAACATTACTTACTACGCTAACGTTGTTGGGTTGAGACCTAGGACTTGGACGGACGAACGGGAGTAGAATTTGTAGAGCCCAAGCCATTGCCTTGCCTTGCCTTGCCAGAGCAGAGTAGGCCCAGCCTAGCTTGTTGAGTTTAGTTGATCTGTAGCTCTCGAGCTGAGAGGTTCGTTCAGTCAGACAGTGTAGTGTGAGATTTTGTCCTGTGACGGTGTCAGTGCCCGCTCCAACCAAACACACGTAACTGTAAACTCTACGTTACACATCCTCATCTCTTTGTTGTCCTCTTCGCAACAATCACATCATCGGTTGTTCTTTTTTGGAGTCTGTCTAAAACTCAGGTTGGTTGTGCGTTGTTGTTGTTGTGTATGCATTGTTGTTCATTGTTGTGGGTGATTTCGTTGTTTTTTGTTGTTGTTGGAGATCTTTGTTGCTGGTGCTGGTTCGGTTGGTTTGGTGGGGTTCGGATCGGTCGAATTGGACGGCGCCAGCCAGAGACAAAGGAAGAATGAATTCCGCGCGTCCATCGGCTATCGGCCTCTGCATTTTGTGCTTGCCAATTTTTGTTGAGAATGTGCTCCCGATTTGCAAAGAGAGTTGAGATTGGAATTGGAGATATTTAAGCTTAGAATTGACTTTTGACTTTGAGGCTGAGACTGAGACTTTCCGACGGACGGGGCGGGACGGGTCTTTTGAGTGTTTTTTTTAGTCAATTCTACATATTCTGGGGATTTTTTTTCCCAAATCCTACGGGGTGTTGTACTATCCGATCCGGGTAGATGGAATTTGACTATTGCATTTTGACCATTTTATTTTGTGTCTTCTGGCACTAATTTGAAAACTCACGCTGACTGAGCCGATGAGAGTGTCTAAAACTAATGAACCGCAAAGTGCACAAAGGCTGGCTGGGCTGGGGTAAACGCACCAAAAAGCTCAAAGCTCCCAAATCCGAAATCATGTACTTTTTGACTTTTCCTTGACTAACTTCTAGAGAAGTTGGCATTGGATGAAAGTCTTGTCTTGACTTGTTTTGTCTGCCTGCCCGCCTGGCTGGCCTTGCCTGGTCGGATTCTCGGTCGGATTTTCCAAGAATTTTTGACTTGCAGTTTGAGGTTCAGTTTCAGTTGCACTTACTGCTTTTTTTTGGAACAAAGACAACTCGATTTCTATTTGATAAAGTAATACGGCAGGCAACACTCTTGAATTTTGAGACTGCCTGGTGAGGGCAAGAGTCGCAGGCAAAAATTGCAATGTAATGTGTAATGCGATTTGGATTTATCTGATTGCAAATTTTAAGAGGGACGTGACGTGACCGTCTCGAATTCAAACCAGACCAGAGCAGAGCAAGCAAGAGAACATTTTTAATATAATTTGAGCTGCAAATTATCAAGTATATTTTAATAATATCTACTCTAGGAAATGAAATGACTACGAGTAGCAAGAACAAGACCCGCTGGGTTGGCTTGCGTGCGAAATTATAGCGTTTTTTTTTTTTTTTGCATAGGACAGTCAGTCTGATGGCCGACTGACTCTGACTCCAATTCCGAGTGCGATGTGCGAATGCGAATAAAGTGCGAAAAAATGTGAGCTCAAATTATGCGAATGCCTGCGACTATTTCATTTTGCACAACGTAAACGTAATGTAATGTGGAGGACAGTCGTGCGAAATGAGAATTGCAATTGCGAATTAAGTGATAATTTTGCTTTCCTTTAGTTGCAATTGCAAAGTTGCCTACCTGCCTGCCGTTTTGCAGGCAGGAGGAAATTGTGTCTTTGGCTTGGCAGCCATGGTCCTTGCACACAAATTTTTGCAAAAGTAGAAATGTTGTAGAAAAGTAGTAATTGCCAATTGTAGATAAAAACTTTAATTTCGCGGTGAGCTTGAGCATTACTACTGCTCAGAAGAGTAAGATTTTTTGGATTTTTGTCCAACTCTCTCTGCCGCACTCGTACTCGCACAGCATTGGACTGCACGGCATTTGGCAGTAAAACACAATAAATTTCACTCCCTTCTCGATCTCTAGTTTTAGAAGAGAAGTCAGTCGAAGTCACAAAATATTCTCACGCACGCTAGGGGAGCAAAAACTTTTTCGTCATGTCTTTTGTCTTAGAGAAGACAGAACAGACAGATTTTTATTGTCGTTTGGAGTTAAGCAGTAGTGCAGTGCAGTGCAATGACAACTTTCTTGTCTTTAAAAAATTAGATTTGGGCTTAGGCTTTAACTTTGACTGACTGACTTCTGTGCTGTGAGTTGAATGATTTAAGGGAAGACACTTGGCACACACAGAGCAGACTCAGTCACAGGAGCATACAGCATAAATATGTGCTTCTTTGCGCACAAATTACATACTTCTCGTGCAATCACTGCACTGCACTGCACTACCTGCACTAAATTCCACCAGAGAAGAATTTCTTGAAGAGTCAGTTTAGTAGTTGGTAGTTTTAGTCAAAGAAAGAAAAGAGAAAAATGAAACAAATAATTTTGCCAAAAGTTGACTTTCACATTCTCATTAAAATTTGTTGACTGACTGGACGACATTAGTAAGTTGAATGAAACAATGCAAGGAGTTACAGCTCAATGCAGTGCAAGAGCAGGGCAGGGTTTCTGCTGGCGCCGAGATTGGCATTGGTAGATTAGCAAGCAAGCAGGCTTAAGGAGGAATTAAATTTTGCCATTTTGCGATTTTTGACATTGCTTTATGCTTTTGCTTTCTCTAACAAGTTACGTTATGCATGTGGAGCTTGACTCAAACTGTCTCTCTCATTGTCATTTTATTTCTGCGAAAATTGGATGACAGAAAGTCAGCACAGGACAACAGGCTCAGCTCATGTCTGTTCTGTTCTTTTCCCTGTCGTCTTTGAAAGGATTTTTTCTTGTGATTGGCAAATATGTACAGACAAGAGGACAAGACTGTGCTTGAAGCCGACCATCGGAGAAAATTTCCAAGAACGACAAGGACGATAGAACGGAACGGAAGGAAGGAAGTCCAGCGGGCTGGGCAGGCTGGGCTTTGCGTTAGTTAATCCTGGATAATAAATAGAAAATCCAATACAATACAATACAACGTAGAATAAAATAAAATTCGCACAAGCCGATACATTTTTTTAGCCCACTGCATAGCGCACAACGCAATAAATCGCAAATGTGCAGAATGTGTACGCAACTGATTTTGGCAAACATGCTGCACTGCAATGTTTTTGTGACTCTAATTTTGCAAAAAGCGTTTGTTTGGACAAAATGTTGCTTTTGTGTGCTTTGCTAGCTGGACTGGATGAAACTCAGCGACGCGATGTCCGTGAATTTGTAATTAGCTAATTGATGTTTTTAATTGCATTTCAGGAGCGAAGTGCTACACACACCTAAAAATCCAGCTTACACTGCTTGGATGTTCTCTCATCTCTCTCTCGATCAGCTATAAAAAGTAAAACTGCTGCTTCAGGTCAACCTAACCAAAATTCAAATACATAAGTGGACTGATTAACTAAATTCAACTCGACTGCCTACCGTACTGAACTGTGAGATTTTCATTGTCGTCAAATAATTGGTGTATGTATTTAAGTGGTGTCCTCCTCGTCAACTTGTGTGGTCTTTCATAGTAGCAGCGAGCGGCTGAGCTAACAGTTTTACGGTTTTCAAAAGCCGTCCAATCGTTAAAAGTTTTTTTTCACGCTCAAGTTGTCAAGTTGTTTGTGCGGTTCTTGAGCTGTGAGCTGAGCTCGGTTGTGACAAATAAACAACGTAAAATTAAGGAAAAGCGAATGAGTAATCCATGCAGATTGTGCTTGCTGAGTGTCGCTAATTTTGTGCAGCCATGGGAAGACCAGCTAATTTAACTTATCAATTGAGAGATGAGGTTTTGATGTCTCATACTACTCAGACTTATACTCAGACACTCGGAAGTGATGAGTCAAGCTGTAATTCTACAAAATCATCTACAAATCTCTCCCTCAAGATAACTTTGTTGTTTTGACGACGAGTGTCTTCATTTAGTGTTGGATATTCAAGTCAAGCTGTAAACATTTAAAATCCGTTCGACTACTAACTACTGTGAAGTATTGAAAGTGTACGTACAAACAACTCTGTGATTTTTGAAGAAATAAAGTGTGAACAAAGAGCAATGCAAAAATGTCGAGTGGTAGCACTGCGCTCATGTCTAGTGGAGGTCTTGGCTGTTGTGGACTCCCAGTTACCGTCAGCAGTAAATTTGTGAATGGTGAGATGCCGTTGTCCAGGACAAGGTCTCTTCTGAGTAACATAAACGGTGTGTCCGGAATTAGCTATTCGGGTGGTTCGGGGTCAGGGTCCTCTAGCAATGGGGCATCGACTGGTGACTCACCAGGGGACTCCACGAGCAACAGCACGAGTTGTTTCCTCTCAGCTCATATCCCCGAACCGAGCAGCTTGAGTAACTCTACTCATCTCCCCCCGCTCAAGGGCCCGTCTTTGGGAGGAGGGATCAACAGTGGTGGCAGCAATGGACTCAAGGCTCCATCTTTCGTCGGCCTAGAAGTCGGGGTTGGCCTCATTCATAGGCTTTTGAACGGCTCAGACTCGACCAACTCAGAGACAAATAGTCTTCTCAACAACTATGCGCACATGTCAATGTCAACAACACAAATTCAACAGAATTGTCAAGGGAGCAACAATGGGTTGAGTAGTGGCGGAGGTCAAATAGGGGCTCGCCCTGCCTCTGCAGACTTTACGGTCGGCAGTACACAAATTGATTCTGGGAAACAAGGCTCGAATGGCCGCTCTACGACCGGGTCGTCCGTCTCGACCGCGACCACCACAACGTCTACCACCAAATATAAGACTACCCCAGCGTCCCCTGAGCAAGTGATTAAGATGTACCAGTCTCGTCTGACCCCTTACGAGTTGTCTGAGATTCATAACTACCCGCAAGTGTTCTTTGTTGGGCTCGGAGCCAAGAAACGCCCTGGCATCGTTGGCAGTTTGAACAATTCTGGATATGATGATGAGCAGGGATCTTACATCCACGTGCAACATGACCACGTGGGCTACCGCTATGAAGTACTCAAAGTCATAGGGAAGGGCTCATTTGGCCAAGTCGTCAAAGCATTTGACCACAAGAACAACGTTCACGTGGCCCTCAAGATGGTGAGGAATGAGAAACGCTTTCATCGCCAAGCCCAAGAAGAGATCCGAATTTTGGAACATCTGCGTGAGTTGGACAAAGACAATGGGATGAATATCATTCATATGTGTGACCATTTTACATTCCGGAGTCATACGTGTATCACCTTTGAGCTCCTCAGTCTCAATCTCTATGAACTCATCAAAAAGAATAAATTTCAAGGGTTTAGTCTACAATTGGTACGGAAATTTGCTCATTCACTTCTCCAGTGTTTGGACGCACTCGCCAAGAATAAAATCATTCATTGTGATATGAAGCCGGAAAATGTGCTTCTGAAACAACAAGGACGAAGTGGAATTAAGGTAAGCCTCAGACTCTGAATTTCTATGCTCTTTTCCAAATCTTCTCTCATGATTAATTCATACATGCATAGAATGGAAAATGGATAGAATCAATTCGAAATCCATTTTTAAAATCGCTCGCTAGCATTATTGCATTGCATATTGCATTGGAAACGAAGGCACGGCCGGCACAAAACGAAGGCCAAGTAAAATTTCCGACGCGTGAGAAAAAATGATCCGATGCACCGTTCATTGCATTCATTCGCTACATCGCAACTTATCAGGTCGGTTTCGGTCGCATAAGCAAAAGCAAAATAAAATTTAACCTAATCGTACCAGATACCACATCCATAATGTCTCATGCCCTATTCTGCTCTACTTTTAAAAACCTCAACAACAAACACCTTTGGTTTCGGTTTTCCGTCATGTTTTTTTGCCAGAGAAGTCCAAATTCGACTCAACATTTTTGCCGAATTTGATACTCTTGACCTAAAAATGGTCTACTCGACTGCTCAAATGAGGGATAATTCTCACAAGAGAGGGTCGGTCCACCGATCCACTTAGGTTTATGAACTGCCAAGAAAATTTGTAGACAAAACAAAAATTCCGACGACAAAAATAAATCAAAGTCTGCCAACATTTTTTGACCACTATTTAAAATATTCTACGCAGCAGAACCTAACCCACTACAAGTTGCAAGATGTATGGAATGGAAGAGTTGCTGAATCTGAATCTAATTTTTTTCAGTCATTCTCTAAAATTCCAATTATTGTCATTGTGTGCTCTTTTGAATTAAATTGTCCAGCTGAAGCAGCAGCAAAGAAAAGCAAATCTTCAAGTCTCAGCCTGCCAGCCTGTTTCATTTTCATTTTTCAAACCCTTTTACTACTTTACCCACCCTTCTTCTTGAAAATTCTTTAATCTAAAACTGACAATGAAGTACAATCACAATGGCACTCTGAATGAATTTTTGCATTCTACTCTGTCGTCCTCCTCATTCTTCACTCACAGGACTGCAGTACAGTGCATAAACATAACTCAGCATATAAAATTTATTATTCTGCTCGGATTTGGTCCGTTGCTGCTGCCATTGCCATTGCATCAGATTTTTCGTCGAAACGGACAAAGTAAAGTGTCTAAGCCTTATGCGTACACTTATACATGAGCGCGTAGAAAAAGAAATACATACATAGATAGACAGACACAGAGTTAAGAAGAATGAAGACTTAAGAAGAGGAGTACAGTTGAATATAAAAATGGTGGAAACATGGCCGTGAGCCTTATTTTTTCCCCGTAGGTTCTTAAAATTTCTAAGCCTACAATCACGTAACTTTTGCTGAGCAAATCCTAAGCCAAAGCCTCATGCCTTAGCCAGCCTCACAAAAGTCTTCGTAGTCATAGTGGTGGTGGTGGTTGCAAGTTGCAACAGCAGCAGTTGTAGTCCAAGTCCATAGTGGTGTTGGTGGTGGTACTGCAATGGTGTCAATGGTAATGTTAGGCTTTGTTTTTTGTTGCAAGAGATCTTCGGGTGGATAGGGTATATGCTACAGCTACGTGCTACAGGCTTGCTGGCAACGATAGGATAGGAAGAGAGGTTATCGCCGCCGTAGTCGTCGTCGTCGTTCCAACACATGTATGCCTATGGATTTTTAACCCCTTCTTCCTTCTAAAGCATCTGTCTGCCTCCACCACAGCAAAAAAAATCCAAACAAAAAAATCTAAACAGCAACACCAACATTACCAGTATTATCGGTCAATGACGGTCAAAACTCACACACATGTATACATACATGAACATGGCATGGCTCAAGCACCCCGCATCATCATCATTTTCCATTTTCTGATAAAAAACTCTCCTGCAGTGCTGCATGCAATTCTACTTCTACATGGTTACTTACGAGTACGAGAGAGCTGCGAGCTACTCAACCGCAACAACGACAAATGTTGTCCAGCCGAGGCGAGGAAGCGGCAGTCGCAGTGGGAACAAAGCAAAGCCAAAATTTTCCTTTACAAGTACAGTACAAGGTGTTCCGGAATTTAATGGCGAATGTTTTAGATAAATTTTAAAAGTTGACGTCGACGCGACGTTTGCATTGCAACACCCAAGCCTTGGGTAATAAATAGTAGTTTCTAATCCGAATTATAAAATTGGAAAATCACATCTTCACATCGTGTGGGATTGTAATTGGAAGGAATGACTTTTGATTGAACTGAATAACTGAATTGAATTTGAATGGAATGGAATATTTTGTGGTCTGGCTGGCCCGGCCGGCCTAGACTTGCTTAGACTTAAGACTTAAAAACTAAACACAGCAAATGTGATCTTATTAAATAGGAGCATGTTGCAATGAAATGCTAGAGAAGAAGGCTAAGGCAGAAGGCAAAAGCAGAAGATCTGGTGAAGTCTGCTGTCTGCCAGTCTGCCTCTGACTCTTCATGGTAAACAGAATTTGTTTAGGATTTGAATTGATCATTTATCGTAATATCCGTGTTTATGTACGTACGCATTCGTGCAGTGCAGTGCAGTGCCGTGCAGGGCAGTGGCAGTAAGAGTGCGTCGCATGATTAGTATTGATTCGCTTTCACTTTCCATTTCCACCCTAGCTCTAGCTCTGGCTCTCTTCCTATCTCCACGTGCACAAATATTATGTGTAGCTATGGCTGTGGCTGTAGTGGAGCATTGCATTGCCATTATTTCTTCTCCCAATCGTCAATCCTCTGCTACTCCATATTTATCGTATTTTCAATTTCATTTTCATTTCACGAACAATATTTAAAAGGTAAACTAATTGCTCAGCTGCAACCTGCGGCTGCTGCTGGTCTTGGCATGGCAGGAGGTAGAATATGAACAAGAACTGCTCTATAAAATTTTGAGCGCATTGCTTTAATTCTTATTTATTAATTTGAAATGCCAGTCAAAACTGGTTAGGCGAATCTTCACTTCTAATAGGCGCAAAAGAAAGGGTAAAGGATTGCATTGCAATTCAACTGAAATTCTCTCATTTATTTTATTATTATTTTGCTGCCCATAAATTTTGAATTTTTCAAAATTCTCTGGAAACTATTGAACAGTCCGCCCGCACCTAGATTTTTTTTCAAGGTAGGACTGGGAGACTGGGACAGAATGAAGAATGATTTGATAACAATAGTACGGAGTAAGCCTTAAATGTGTCGACTGTTGAGTTGAATTGGAAGGTGGAAATGCATTTGGCTTGGCATTTACAAGGTTGCACCTTTGCACTTTGCACAAAATTTGAATGTTAAATGGTTAGGAACAAGAAGAAACAAGAGAAGAGAACAAAAGAAAAAGGGGGTACGGCGGCTATGGCTACGCTACGCGTAAAATTATTGCAGAAAAAGATTGAATACAAAATTACCATACAATGAGGAAGTTTACTACAAACTCAACTCAACTCAAACTTGCACCTGGTGGTGGTCTGGCTTGGCTGGGCCAAGTGTTGAGTGATTTCTTATGATATATGCGCATCTATAATTAATTCCTCTGGCATTCTCATCATCAGACCCTGCCTGCCTGCCCATCGTTCGTTGCTTCGTTAGCTTCCCATAAATTCCATTGCATTGCATTTTGCATTGAATTGCACTTTAGATTTAATTGGAGAGCGATCGAGGTTAAATACAGGGGCATGTCATCATTTGCAATGCAATTCGCCAGATGCAGCAATTTTATCAGTTTTAATCAAAGGTTAAGCTGGTCACGGTGGGTCACGTGTGACAAGTGCTCCTTGCATGCTTGCTATAATTGATTGTAAAATTGTAAGTGAATGGATATTGTAATAAAAATTAATACGATATATAGCAATATCGATAATTGATAGCCAACCTAAGTCTTCGTCGTCCGTCGTCATTTGTTGACGTGGAAACTCAACAAATAGCAAGCAGCAAGTCAGCGCCTTGGGACTTGGGCTTTCTCGAGAAATTTGACACATTCATTTCATTATCTCATGCTGCTACTACTCCTAAAACTCCTACTGCTTTTTTAGTGTCCACTGACGACGACGATGGACAATACGCAAATTAGTTGGAACTTTTAATTAAACTCGGCTAGCTAGCACCCACGGCAAGCACCCTGCACAAGCAAGCAGCACTATGGCAATGTGGTGCAGTTGAACTTGGCTTAATTACTTTCTGTAGGTCTCGATATCACTCGACGACTCTGATGTAACGTCGTTCGTAAACATAAATGATCCTGGCCGCTGCGTTCTGCGTTGTTCCTGAGCAAGTTGAGTCAAAATTTGTTTGTTTCTTTTTTCCTTTCATTAGTCATGAAGCCCTAGCCATGTATGTTTCATACACGTTTTACTCATGTATGTCCCGTTAGATTGGATCATGGAATGGATGACGACTGCTTTAACTAACTACAATGACTTTAGCCGGATTAATGGAAATTTTGAGAGAATGACTGACTCTGTGTGGGTGTACAGTGCATATTGACTCAATTTGACTTAATTTGACTTTAATCATCCCACCTGGAGTTCTTACGAAAATTGCGAAAATTACAAAAGGCTGAATTTAGAGAGACTCGATTCCAATTTTCTCGTATTTTGGAAAGTCCAAAAAATTACATTTCACCTTGAGAAAGAGCTCATAAATACGAAATATTGCGAAAAGACCATGAAAGTGTATGCGTCCTGTGTGTGTGTACATAACCTAAAAATAATAATCAGCCGAGCACAATGAAGTTTGAGTTTTTTGCCATGAAACTGTTCCCACACAATTTATTTGGATAAAAACCGTGAAATAGGAAAATAGTGTGGGACTAATTTGAATTGCCATTTGCATTGCTGCATGGCAGCAATTTGCCAATCCGCTGCTGGCTCGGATTTTGCAAGCCAAATCTGTTTCAAGTTTTTTTTATTGTTGTTGTTTGTGTTTGTTTGCTTTCAAACAAAGTATCGTTGGATGGATGGTGGAAATAACGTAATCCTTCGTCGTATCACTCGCGACACGGTCGACACGGCGTGGCGTTTCCAAACTCTTTTTTTGACTGCATTTCATGTTCATGTTCCTATTAGCCTCGTTTTGGCGAATTTAAATTAGTTTCGGGTTTGCTAGCTAGTCTTTAACTTTAACTAAAGCTGAAGGAGTGAGACTGTCAAGAAAGAAGAAAGAGACTTTGACTTGACTACTCAAAAACTCAAATCAAATCAGACTGACCGTCACCTACATTTACATTTGCATACAGCATACATGCAGGAAGGCAGGCGACACAAACACTGCTGCTGCCGCTGTGTATTTATTATTTGACTATTTTTCACCGCCTACACTATGTAGCACTACTAGGGTAGGGACTAGCCCATACTTCGAAAATTTGCAACAATGCCCAACAATGCCTGCCATGCAACACAACACAAACAAAACGCCGTCGTCGTCTTCGTCCCCATAAGCCATCATCCTCCATCCATTGTTGTCTCTCTCAATTCTCAATTGAGGTAGCTGTAAACTTTAAACTGTTCTATATTTCAACCCATGACAAATCTGAACCAAAAATCGTGTCACAAATTGAAGGATAAAATCATAATAAATAGCCATACAAGTAGTTGTTGGATTCATTATGCGAGTTTGGGAAGTCATAATTAGCATTGTACTTGTACTTGGACACTACAAAAGGCTGGCTGGCTTAGCATGGTCCATCCTAAGGTTCATGTATGTGTAGGCCACGTATCATAAAAATTTAGGACTAGAGCTAGGGCGTTGGGCAGCCATTTTGATTTGGAACGCCGATAACACTCAACAACGTAACGCACAGGCGGAACAAAGTCTCAAGAGTACGATTATAGCCCACAGCGTGGGCAAACTGTGGCTTCTACCGAGCCTACCAACCGACGCAACCGACCGACCGACCACCTCAAGACGTGAGTTATGATCACTAATTAATTTCCAACTGGTTAGGAATTAATTAAAAACTCTTTGCTCAGGCACACAGAGACTCATTCTGTTTAGTTGAGTTCAAATGGACCATACTTGTGCTGCTAGTCACCCCAGAGTCCCACTCTTCTCCAGAATGTTAGTCCACCCATGTCACGTTTCTATCTTCGACTAATCTATTAGTTTATTTAAGGCAACTTGAGTAAAATGGCGGCGGCATCGAGCTCAAGCTCTACCAAAAGATCTCTTGGGATTTTGGAATGGGTTTGGAAGCCATGTTATGTATGCAGCACGGCAATGGCTGGGAGTGTCGTCGGTGAATGAATACATTAGCTGCTACAGAGAATTCCGCGAACATATTAATAAATCATCACTCAACTTTTATGAACTCACTTTTCCTTGCAGCAGCACACTGAGCGTACTTAAGCCCAGCAGTTAGCACATGGGCAACACACTTGCATTTCCAATGCACTCTTACGTAACTACATAATGTACCGTGCCGTATGGACGGCGGTGGCGGCGACCGAGGGTGACATTGTTTATATTTTTTGTAATTTATGGCAAAACTGTCAATTGGTGAAAATTGGAAATGCGAATTTATTGCATTGCAGTGCACTGCAGCACCAGCATTGTCGGTCGATGGCAAATGGCAATGACAGGCAAAGCAAATGTTGCTGCAAAGTGCTAAATCGACTTGCATGACTTGCATCGCACGGCAAAATGGCAAGGATGGGAAAGGCTACAAAATAATTGTCTAAATAATTTTGTTTACTATTCTCGTTCCTTGCTTTCCTTGCTTTTGGAATGGGCTTGGCTAGTTGGCTGGCGGTAGATAAAGTCAGTGGAAGGGCAGGGCGGCGGCTGAAACGGCGGTAAAACAGACAGCTAGAGTTTGCAAAACGATGATTTATTTATTTATATTTATATTTATGTTTATGTTAGTTGGTCGAGTGACCTAGAACTCAACTCAACTCGGCCAGGTAAAAATGGCACGTATTGCACAGTCCTGCAGACCTACATTGGACTCATTGCACTGCACTATTGCTCCTTTTATGAGAATTGTGCCCAGAAATAACCCAGAATTGGTTAGACCAGACCTTGACTGAATGACACGTCGTTTCTTTACTTTAGTCGTTTGCTAATCCATAAATAAATTTGTTAGTTGATTTTCCGTCCGTCGTGGATTTTCCCCAGAGTCAGAGTCAGTCAGAATTTAGGAAGAAAAGAGCTATTTTCCACTCAAATGAATTGCACTGCGTTGCATTTTGCATTGCAAATCAGACCCTCTAAAAATGGCAAAGACAACTCTAGCGATAAATGGGAAACGACAATTCCCCGTCTTGCTGCTTTTGCTTCTTGCTACGATTTTCAACCCGAACCGGGTACTTGAATATTAATTTCCAATTGTCACATCCAAAACCGAACTCTTGAATGCATTTTGTGAGTCTGAATCGTCTGGTGTGGGTCTATTTTTGTCAATTGTACGACATCAAGTATTCCAGTTTCCGTCATTTCCCTTCAATTTCCAATTCATGTCTTGTCCATGTCCTCAGAGGCGGGTATTTGAGCCCAGCTCTGATACCCGCTTGAGTCTTTGGTTGGTGCATATTTTGAAGATCACGTACGTACGTAACGTACGCGTACGTATGTCTTGGCTCAGTGGCAAGGCAAAGCAATAGAAAATGTCGAGATCTCAAGTCGTCAGTCGACGGCCCGTGAAATAGTCGGGTTAACTCACGACAGACACTGTATCGATATCCAAACTAATATCACCAGACAGACGTGTGTACCAACCCTACGTGCGTTTTACACTTTCTTTTGGATGCTTTCGCAACAGAAGTATTTTGCAAAAAAAAAAAAGAGCAGAGCAGGGCAAATATATTTGGATTTCCAAGTTTTTCTTTGGTCGAAATCCGCATACAACTTTTGAACTTTTTCGGCGTGGTACGGCAGGCAGAGAGATTTTCTTTAAGAAAAATCAACATGGGAAATCCCAAATCCGTAATCGCATTGCATTGCATCGCAGATCGCACCGAAGACCGAAAAAATACTCCCACTCACACGGTGCAGGGTGTTGTGCATTTTCACATATAAAAAGACATCATCATCATCTGGGAGTAGGGACGGCCGTCGGGGTCCAAAATTCTAGCATCGAGTTATCGCCAATTGGCATGATGTCAAAACATAATCTGTCCTGTCCTATCGTAGTAAACTTTTCAAAATTAAACTAACGACCCGACCCGACCCACCAGCACCACAACAACAACAGTAAACATTTTGAACCAATATATTATTGCTACATTTTAGCATTTGTAATGTAGAAGAGTAGATTTTGGAAGATTTTTGAAGTTGAAGTCCTTGATGTCCTTCACGGTTTTGAAATTCGGGTTGTTTGATGAAATGGAATCGAAATGGAAATGCAAAGTAATGACAAGCATTAGCGTTGCGTTAGCATTAGCCACACATGCAGATAATGCAAGTAATTTGTGTGCATGAGAATGAGAATTAGCAAATTAGCTGCCTTCCTCCAGAGAGTAGAGCATTAAGGCATGGCAAATGGCAAATTTACTCTACATTGCAAAAACACAACACAGGCAGACAGAGTCGGGCAATTTCGCACTCGTACTGTACATAATTCTCTGATTGCCGAATTTATTTTACCCGTTCTGCGCTGCGTCCTTGCCCATGTCTAATGTGTCGAACTGAATACTGGGAAACGTGATTGCCTTCATGTTGCGTTCTGTTTTTTCTAATTTTTCTAACTAGAGCAGCAGCAGCAGCTATCAACACTTTTGTTTTGTTGCATACGACGGGTTAAATAAAAACTGCTGCATTCAATTCATACGCCTCAATGCCATCGACTTGGACTTTCACATGCACTTTTTTTCTGTAAATTTAACGGAAGAAAGCAAAAGTAAGAAATGAAAATATGCCGTTTGAGATTGAGATTGCTTTACTTGGAGGAATTCCAAATTAGTTTTCTAGAAGAAGTACATTGAAGTGAAGATGCAGCAGCAGTAGGAGTAGCGAGATGAGATGAGATCGATTTTTTTCCTTGCAATTCGATCAAATCCAATCCAAAGTAATTGTCCAGGGATGGAATGAAAATGAAGATGGTTTGACGTATGGGAATGCATGGGAAAAAGTAAAGGGTTGAGGATTGAGTGAGTAGGATTTGTAGAATTGTTGCAAAGTCAAGTCGAGTCGAGTCAAGTCAAGGGAAGTCAAGTCAAGTCAAAATCTCAAAATGAGAGAACTTTACTACTGTAGGACTGTAGGAGTTGGTGATTGTTGTGCACTGGAGTGTGTCTGTAGAGGAATGGAAGGAATGGAATGGGAATGGAATGCAAGTAATAATGTACTTTGTGTAGTGCAAGTGCAGTGCATTAAGTTGGTGCTGGGATGACAGGTATTTGTAGAAGTACTTGAAGTGTTTTCTAGCAACGTTTCGCTCTTTGTTTTCAATAAATGAAGAATGTGATGAACAAGACGTTTAGATTAGTCGAGTCTTCGTCTTCGTCTTGGTCTTCTGTTTGGATTCTTCGGAGGGAGTTATACATACATAAGAATGCCTTGCATTGCCTTGCCTTGGATGAGGGATGACGAGTGCAGATCTTCTTCTTCAATCTTCGAGCGAAGCCGCTGCTCTCATCTCGAACCCTTTTCGATTTTGATGCCATTCTCATCATTCATTGCTGCTCTGAGACTCTGAGAAAAATGGACTATCATCCATTCTTTTGAGAATTGAGAAGAAAAAAAAGAAGGTCCTCCAGTTTAGTACTAGTAGTACATACACGAATTGTAAATTCTAATTCTAATGCATCCGTCCATCTGCATCTGCAAAGAGTCCTTGTAAAGTACTTGGAGCTGGAGCTAGCTTCGGTTCAGCATTCGCCAGGAATTCTTGCTTTTGTTCCTCCTCACAAATATCCAAATGCTAATGAGGAATTCAACACGCAAGTCAGGCAGGCTGGCAGGGCTGAAATGGCCAACCCTTGCAAAAAAAGACAAATTGAGATGCGAAGTACCCGCCAAGATTCCTCTTCACTTTTGCTTTTTTTGTCTGATTGTTGAATGAAACCGATGCCAGTTTGCCAGTTCCCAGTTGCAAAATTTGAGAAGTTGATGCTGGAACTTGGAATTTGTGATCAAGTCAGTGATAGTGATAAATGCAAGTGCCACGTGTCAGGACAAAAATCATCTGTACGAGAGAACGAGACGACGTTAGTTTTCAGGGGTTAGAGTTAAACGAGCAACGCAGCGACGCTAATGAGTTCTTAACATTTAACTTGATCTTTTGTGAATGAAATGAAAAGTTTAAGTCTAAGTAATTTCGTAGAGTCATTAAAAGAAGAGTCAGCCTTTGATTTCTTTGTTTAAACTTCACCCAGCCGAAAAGTCATTTTCTCCGGGCAGGAGGAGGAACATCATTTGAATTGATCATTTTGGCAAGCTTGAGTGGAAAGTGTAAATGTAGACTAAATGTGTAAATGAGTTGCATTTCTCACCCGTCATCCCTGACTGGAATCTAGAATTTAATTTCTTGTTTTCGATTCATTGCAATGCAAATGCAACAAAGTTTTGGAGGTCGGGTCTGATTTTAGAATCAAAAGCAAAGCATACGTGGGTTGGGTTGGGTCGTCGAGGTCAATCTGTGCTATTTTTCGTGGTTAATCGGTCAGAGTATGTATGTAAGAAAGTCAAAATGGTGTCAAAGGGTGAGCGGCTAAGAACGCTTAATTTAATAAATGAAGCTGCTAAGCAGGGGCAGGCAGGCATTGTTTGAAGTTTGGAGTAGCTCTTAAGCATAGCGTCAAGAAAAATGACAATGACAGAATGAGATGAAGAAGTTTTAAACAGTTTGGGCACATTGTTCTTTGCAAAATTTCTATTCTTCATTCTTGAGTTCATTCAGTTGCAGTCTTGCAGTCGAAGTTGCAGCAGGCAGGGTCGCAGGGTAGGTAGGGTAGGACTCACCAAATGCAAAACTTCAAAACGCAGCTCAAGTCTCTGTTGAGAAATCATGACGTAGGCAGATAAATGCTGCTGCTGCTTTACTTTTTAAGTTTGAAAATAGGTCAGTTGGTGATGGTGAGGCTTTACCCTCCTCAGCCCAGCTCAGCTAAGCCCTCAACCTAAGCGATAGGTGGTTCAAGTCAGTCAGATCAGATCAATCAGACAGGCAGAATATAAAAAATGAAAGAAAGACTAAAGGCTATATGGCTATACGCATGCATCCAATGGAATCTTTCTGAATTCATCTGACTTTATTGTTCGAGTGCAAGAAAAAGAGCACAGAGAACACAACAGAACAATTTTTAATCTCAAAGTAGTGTAGTGAAGTGAGGTACAAAACAATCGAATCGAACGAAGGTGAATTGCTTTAATCTCGAGCTTAGCTTTTGTCAACAGATGGATTAAAAGACAAAACACATGGCAAGAATAGAATTTATTCAGTTAGTTAATCGGCCACTCCAGGGGTCATTTAAATGGAGACAAAGACCCAGGCAGTCAGTCCGTCGTCAGTCAGTCACAGCCACTAACATTCCAAATCACTTAGGGCTCAGGCTCTCAATAAAATGTCTCAAGAAATAGACGTATGTTACGTAATGCTTGCTTTTCCCGTGCATGCATGCATCCGATCTAAGAAATTCGACAAACACCACGTGGCTGACTCACACATGCATTTGCAATTGCCTTTGTTCATTATTTTCCCAAGGAAAGACAAGACCATACATACATGCAGCCCTCATCCGTACTAGCAAAGCATTGGCAAAACAATAACAGTTTGAGTCTTAGAGTTTCTAATATTAACCCGGATAATTTTTTTCTCCAATTTTTTATTCTATGAGCTGTGAGCTCTTTGAGAGAGGATTTGGATTCTGGACTGGACTGGACTGGAAGATTTTGAAATGTGATAAAATACGTATGTGATTACATGTGTTTCATAATCCGGGGCCAGGTCGTATTTTTCTGATTGATTGATCCTGTCGTCCCGTCAGGCATGGTCTGGCCTGGCTGTCCTCACCGACAAGCATAATTTGTTTATATAATCTCTTTCTCGTCTACTCAACACAAAAGAGCAACAAGCAGGGCTTGTTCTTTCGGATTTTTTGTTGTTGTTGTTGCTGGTCAATTGAATTCGGATTATTTTCAAATCTTGTCCTGAGTCATGTCACTGCGTGTCTACAAACACAACACATATGCCTATGTATGTCTTTGCATGCTTCGTTGCAGCAATAATAATAATGGTTGTACATATTTGTGTTTGACTGAGAGCTGAGCTTGGTGAAGATAAGACGACAGATTCGGTCCAGAACCACGCCGAGCCGCCCATATATGTACAAGTAATAATACAATACAATTGCATATTGCATTGCATTTGGATTTTTTTTTGGATTTCATAGTGTGACAAATAAGGGCTTTGAAAAAAACTAGCCGATGCAGAGATTCGAGTTTGAGTTTTCATTTAGTAAGTGTGTGGAAGTGGAATGCATCCTTGTCCCAAGTAAAGTCAAGTCAAGTCTCTCATGAATGAAAGTGTCAAATACCTGCCTGCCTGCCTGAGAGTCTTGCTCTGATAACAAAATGAAAGCACTCACTCTTGTAATCTGGGATTTGACTGAATGAATTATGAATTGAACTGAAATCAAAAGTCACACTAAATATTTGCATTGCACATTCAAGTAAACTGCATGAGGCGGAATCGTCGGAACCCAAACTAAACATAAATTGTGTAAATAGTTGTTGGTCTAATGGCCAGGCCAGCTCTTATCGTTTCCAACCAACCACTTACATATTTAAGCCACTGAACTGACTGACTGACTGACTATTTTTACTTTGCAGTTTGCATTGCAATCGCAAGATTGCAACTCATACATACTCAAATTCCGGCATCTACAAAACAAATTTTATCGTCAGTGGTTATTTTCATCCTAACCCAATTATGTTTTGAAACTAACTGAGGCTCAGCTACATAGTTTGCTTTGGTCAGGCGCCGAGCGCTTTTCATACAAATTCCAGGAACTAGGAAGAAAATTTCTCCTCAAATCATTTGTAGCGCTCAACAATGAAATCTATGTATGTATTGATTAATTGAGTCTCAGGTGTGAAAGGCAGGCGGAATTTCAATCAGAATTTGGCAACTTGAAATGCACTCTAAGATTTTGGTACAATTGGATATTATTTGCTAAAGCAATGAATTAGAATTTGCGAAATGATTTGATTACATACGAATGATGTTTGTTAAATTGCAGAGGTTCCATCTTTTTGTACGCATGAAGGTACAAATTTCAATCATTTAACTGACCTCCAATACAAATTATTAGTTAAATTTGTTTTGTGTTTGAATTTGAACATTAGTCTTTGCAATGCAATGTAATCCGTGTATGTACACGGAGTGGTAATTTTCACTCATTTTTTTTCGCATTATTCATAAACGATATCCCATCAACCGCCTGATCGCCATCATCATCATCATCTTGGTCCAGAATTCATATTTTGCAATTGCATTGCAATTTGCATTTTGCATTGGCGTGAGCGTCGTGAGCCTGAGCCTGAACATCCCACTCCCAAATCCATGCCGTGCAAGTCTAAATTGTCAAAGTGCAAAGTACTAAACGATAAATTGTTACAGAATGAGAATAGTTATAGTTTGTCCTACAAGGAAAAGTTTTTGCAGTTTTGCAGCAGCATTCAAAATGATTGCCAAAAAAAGGAGACCGGTTTAGGAGATCTTGGGAAGATCTTTCAAAGATGAGCTAACGTTTTTGCAATGGGAGCTAGCTTGGCTTAGATTAGCTAGCAGATGGTGGGACGGAACGGGAGTGACATTATTATGCATTATTTGAATAAAATTTCCATCAAGTAATGTACTTTTGGCTTCCAGCAAAACGAACAGGCTAATGGACAATTTCTAAGACTACTGCTCTACTAGGACAAAATTGAAAATAAGCTGGTGGACTGGTTGCTTGGGATATTATGTGAGTTGCCTGGTTTTTAAAAACCCGCCTGCCTTGGGCGGGTCGCGGGTGTTGGTGGTGGTGGTGCACTCAACAAATATTGCAATAATTCCCTGGAGAACTACAAAGGAAAGTGCTCCCGCTACCCGCTCCACTGCCTCAGATTCAGAGTCAGGTTCAGATTCCTAGTTCTAGATTGCATTTTGTCATTGTCATTGTCTCTCCTCTCTCTCTGCCTCTGCCTCTCTTCCAAGTTGGTTCAGGTGGCAGTCAAATTAGTCAATTAAGCCGATTTCAACTAATTGCACATAGGGGTGAGTCGGGTGAGTTTTCTCCGACCAACGTCACTGCCAGAAACTTAACGACATTTCCTAATTTTCTCAATTTTAGTGCTGCTAGTGCTGGCTGCTCCAACTTAAAGCCTTGGAGAATCGTTTCGTTTGTTTCCTTGACAATGCAATGCGGGCGCCTATCGCCTCGCCTCTCGTAGCCTAAGTAAGTATCCTCTGAGATTTCATGGAACGCGAACGGCCCAACTCTTTGGACCAATTCTTGCTCGGTAGCTCTAAACTTTCTTCTCCAAGTCGTCTTAAGGAAGTTTGAAAATATATTTTGCTCGTACATGTATGTCTATGGAGCTTGTCTTGACTTGACCCTGGTGGTAGTTTCAGTCGCAGTCGTAAGAGGATTTCTTCCAAGAATTCTCAATTCTCAATGCGAAAGCCAGCAGGGTGTAATAAGAAGATCTCCTGGAAATGCAAAATGCAAACTTTAACTTGAGTGCGATGTGCGAGTGCGACGATAGTGATGCTGATACTGATACTGACACCGACTGCTCCCACTCCCGTCCCAACTCAATTCCCAATTGAATGAGTCCGGAAAGTCCGGATCCGGGTAGTAGAGAGCAATTCAAATGCAATTTACATGTAATTCTTCTGCGGTTTTGGTAAAACTATTGTTATGGTTATGCCTCTGACTCTGAGGCTTTGGGTGCGGTGCGGTGCGTGGTCTTGTCTTGTACGGGCGGACTTTACTTTACCCTGGTTCATTTATTTGGTTGACTTGATTTGTAGAGCTAAACTAAAGACGACACTAAACGTCTAAGCGTCTAGCCTTGGTTTGGCAGGATAGACACAATTGGTGTTTTTGACGTCACCCAGAGACCCAGACCATCGCAGCAGAACTCTGCTTTAGTTTTTGTAGTCTTCTATCTCTGGCCTTAGTCTTAGTCTTGCCTAGTTTTTAGTCTATTGATAGAGATGAAAACTAAGAGCCCTTCAGACTCAGAGTCGGACCAGAGGGAGGACAATAAAGAGATGAAGAAGAGTCGAATGACGACGACTAGTGAGAATAACCTAGACCCACATAAAATATCATCATCGAGGATTCGACGCTAAGTCTTCGAAATGGGGCCAAACACGCCAAATATCCGATCCAAGGCGAAGTAGGAAGCAAAGCACCACACATTGTGACATTATTATTTTGAAGACTTAACTTGACTCAAGCTGGCGGCTTAGGATTTTGCCAGCCGGGCCAGGCAGGCAGGCAAGGTCTCAAGTCGTCTCAGGTCAGACCACGTGACTTGACTTGACTAGGCTTAAGCTTAAGGTGATTGGCTTCTCTTTTTACGACGGATTTTGTAATAACTTTGTCGTCAAAATCGAAGAGGAATTCATGATTTGTCAACGAAAGAGTTAAAAGTTCAGCTCTGGGATCATGGCATGAAGATGTGCAGTGGAAGGATCTTTTGCTACGTACATTACTTAGTCTGGCGACGACGTCGCCTTCCTTAGCCAGCCTAAACAACACAACACGACAAGACATAAATAAATCGTCATAAAATTCTAATCAATAATAAACATCAGTTTGTCAAGGACAGAATCTTCGTTCAAAAATTTAAGTTTAGCTAGGTTGGGTTGTGCCGTCGCCGTTCCCACAGTCGAGTCCACTCCACATCCACAGATTTCATCCCACATACCAGACATCCCATTCCAAATCCAAATCAAATCTTTACTTTGAAAACTTAATTTTCAAACCAAACCCATTTACACATGCATTCCATTGTCGATTTTTTTTTGGATTGGTGGTACTTTCTTGTTTCTTACTGCTATAGTAATAATTCTGTGTGCCCATACATAATTAGGTGAAGGCTGTTGAGTCGTCGTCGTCGTCAAGTCGAGAGTCGAGATCGATTTGAGTCTGAATTTGAATGTGATTTACTTTTTGATTAAGATGTGCCTTGCCGACTCATGCATTCTGTATATGTTTGGATTTGGATCTCAAAAAATCAAAAATGCATTCTTGCAATTGCAGCAGCAACACTGCACTCAATCTACCCACGTTTTTTATTTTATGTTTGTAGACTCGAGCCGAGCAGTCAATTCCTTTCCTTATTAATCAATTCAAGACCATATGCATGCAATGCAAGCATTGTGTTTCACACATGAATGCACTCGAAACATGCACTCCCGAGCAAGCAATGTGCATCTCCTCAACTTTTTTTCTCTTATTTTGACCATATTGAACATTGCATTTGCATCTGCATCGATCTGCATACTGCGATTATGCAATCGATGCATCCAAGTGCAACGTGGATGGATTTTGACATGTCAAAATGAACACAATGTGTGTGGTGTGTTCTTGAAAATATCAAATATCTCCTGCCCTGCATTCATTGCATTGTATTGTACTCTCTCAGGAAACACAGAGCAGAGCCGTGAAGCACTCTCACTAATTTAATCCTCCTGAACGGAACGGAGAACCATTCATTCACTCATTGTTAAAACTCATGTAGTCATTCGTATTCTGTATAATTCTAATATTTTTACACATTTCCTGCATCAAATTTAGAGCTGAGGAAAGCGAAGGCTAGGATTACGTGATTATGTATGATGACTTTGTGTAGAAATGCTGGAAGGTCTACTACACTTTGCTGGCTAGGCTAGTGGCTAGTTTCATACTTTGTCATACACAAGCAATGCCTTTCGTTGTAGCTCCAGTTCCTAGGAAACCTTCAAAAAAAAAATCAAACACAAAGAACAAGTGTTTCAAATGAAAAAAGTGGTGCTGGTGGTGCTTTCCATTTCATTTGTTCGTTCTGCATCTGCTGCACTGCACTGCACTGCAGCTCACACATTTTGTAAGGTAGAAGATGAGACGTGATGAAACAAGAATTTTTATCCCACTGCCGATTGCCGATGCGATGGTCTGCCCTAGCCCCTGCCTGCCCCAAAGAGTGAACGGGTGGTTCGATATTTTGGCAACAGATTATATGGCTAAGGAAGGCATGCATGGCTTTGGCTCCACTTGTAATGTTAATGGCGCATATGAAATGGGATATCCTTTGAGATGAAATTATAAAGACGTGCCTCAAACATGCATTTGTTGATTGGATATGTGTTGGGCTGTGTAGTCGGACAATTTGTACTGTACTTTGTTTGGTTCAGGTCAGGTTAAGGTTGCATTACCATGTCCGACAGGAAATGAGAAACATAAACAATAAACATACTTCATGACGAGCTCAAGCAACTCAAGCTTGTTTTTGTTCGAGTGTTATTAATGCACTTGACTTAGGAGAAGGTCGGCTGCTGACGCTGCGCTGACGGATGCTGCATGATCAGCAGGCAGGCAGGAAGATGAAAACCACGAACCAGTCTAATAATAATATTGCAAACAAAAATATTTTGAGACTTTGGCCAGTTTGGTCATGGGCAAATAAAATGATTTGCTCTTTTATTAGTAGCTCCAGCTTCGTACGTACGTATGAAGTAGCATGCATGCATGCGTGCATTTGAATACATATTTTGAAGGAATTTGCGAACCACCCTGTACTCTGCTCAGCTACTAGGGTGTAACTTTCTCTCTCTGTCTCTGGACACTACTTACGTAACATGGATAAGTGCGTATGCATAGTTTTGGTTTGGTTTTAAGGATAGGATGGGACTGGACTGGACAACGAACGACAATTTGAAAATATTTGCTTCCTTCCTATGGTATATCCTGCAACGATAGATAACCTGCAGTGTACAAAAATCACTTGGTGATTTCGGATGGCTTCGCTACTCCATTGCTCCCTGAGCTGAGCTCGGAATGTACTTACGAACATAATACGTACATACAGCAACATAGTTACTGACTTACTGTGCATAGTGGTGCGTATATGTATAAAGTGCGTGCGTTTCGTAGCGTTGCATATGAATGTGATACACCCTTCCTTCCCTTTTGTGTTGGCAGGATGCGTTTCGAGTTCGGGTTCGAGTCGAGACCGAGACCCTTGTTGACTGACTATGTAGAAGTAGGTAGCTAAGGTAACTAACAACTCTTTTGGGGTCCATGGCCCTTGCTGGATGGCTAGAGAGATACCCTACTATGTAGTAGACGAATCAAAATGAACGCACCAGCCCAACGTACGCGTATATGCTTTTCGTCGTGCAACATTGCACTGCACTCGTACATAGTACATAGTTGAATGCACCAAAATCTATATATATATATATATATAGATTTAGAGTTTGGAGCGTGTATACATTGTACGTATATATGGAGAAGTATATATTCGTAAAGTGCGTGTACGCACTTTACCAACTCGAACATGCGTCTCGTCTAGTCTGGTCTAGTCCAAGGAAATCAATAGTTGAGATGGAAAGTTTACTGTACAAGGTTCGTCCTCGTCGTCGTCGGGAAGGAAGAGGGGAACGAACCTCACGCACGTTTTTATTCTTCTTCTTCTACTTCTCAAAATGGAATGGAAGTTAGAATTGGTCCCAATTCTTCTTCTTCTTCTGCTAACATTAACATTGTAGTAGTAGTAGGTTTTAGTTTTGTAATAGAAAATAGACTGGCGACGACGACGACGACTACCCGGGTGCCAGGTCGGTGAATGGCCATTTTGGTCATAGGTTTTGGGTTATTCATGTTTGACAATCTAACTGACTGAGAGACTGAGAGTAGAAGAGAACGAGAGCCGAGGGTTTGAACTGAACAGAAGAATGGCAGGCAATGCAATGGCTGACGGACGAACGGAGTGGAAATAACATTATGCGTGCGTTTTATTCTACCTACTACCCGGGGAATTAATCACCATATTTTATTTTACTATTGCTCGTGCTCGCTTTCCCATGGATTTTATCCTGGAGCGAACAGGCGGGCAGGCACAGCAAGCAACCCGACCAACCTGTGTTAGATGTAGGAACTAGGGAGTAGGACTAAGGCTTTGGTTTAGCAAAGAAAGTTTTGGCGGCCCGAACCGAGCAAGAAGAGAGCAGTTGCAGTTCTTAGAGCTTGAAGCATCACGACCACGACTTGACTCAGTTTTTTTGGATAAAAAATCGGACAGATCCCAAACACGTGGCAGGTTTTACGTAAGACTTTGGCGAAATCTATTCTATTCCTTGAGTGGGTTCAAGTACATAGTGCATACATTTCGCATACAAGGGGAAATCTTAGTCGTCGTCGTCTTGACTGGTTTTTGTCGTCTTCGTCGTCGTCGTCTCCTCTTCCTTCCTTCCGAAGAAAGTTTTCTGGATGAGCTGCTCTCGGCTCTTATGCAGCAGTGGAATGAAAATGCCCACAGAAACCCCAAACCTCTATTCTCTCCCAGTTCTGAAGTAGAAAGAAGATCTTCGTCTTTTTTGGTAGAACTTGGAACATGTGCATGTATGGTACGTAAAGTACACGAGAGATTTCCGTTCTACTTTCTTCTTCCAACTCCAACTCTTTGCCAAATCTTTCAACCCGAACCCGTAAGGCCGTACGTAGCTACCCGGGTTCCCCCCAATTCTCAGAAAATGTAAAACGACATCCTCAGCTGTACTTTGAATGGGACTGAGGCTGGGAATCCAATCCTAATATCGACTCGTACTTGAATGTCCCTACACTGCCTACAAAGTTTTAGCTTACGTTAGCTTCCCCTATCGAATTCTATTTGTACTCTGACTCAGGCGGCAACGGCAATATCGTGAGAAAATATCTCTCATCACATCAAATCATTCCCTTGTTTCCAGAATTTAGTCACTCCACACCGACGACACCACTCCGCACCGCTTCCACTTTGCCCGAATCTCCGATTTCCAATTATTCCAAGCAATGGAAATCCATTCCGCCGCTCCTCTTCTTTCTCTCTGGTCTGGCATGCATTGTTTGAAGTGTCCTCCTCTTCCTTTGCTGCATGCATTCCCTTTCCTGTAATTGCCCTCATTTGTAGTCGGTTTACTCATGTTTCCGACTCCGAGCCGGAGTACAGGTAGCTCTCTAAACTGGCAAATTTTTCAAACGAGCCCCCAGTTTCCAATTCACAAGACTCGCACACTCGACTACGACCAGGCCAGTACAACCCATGAAACATTTAGGCATACAATATAATATTTGAGGCAAGGGAATTGTGCGTGCAATTCAAAGCTGCATTGCATTGCATTGCACTGCACGCACGCATGCATGGATGGTTGCGGAAATGATTGGGAGTTAAATAGGTCGAATGGGAGATACTGACTACTGACTACTGGCTGCAGCACGTGCTGCTGGTGCTCGCTCGCTCGCTCTGGGAAATTGACTTGATCATATTCCTAGCCTAGCCTAGCCTGGCTGAGTGTTTGCTAAAAACAGTTTGGAGAGTGCAGAAAATGTGAGTTGGATTGGAAGATTGGTCGGTCGGACAAAATGCTGCTTGCTGCTATCGCGAAGCGCCAGGCGCCATCATCACGAACTTTTCATTACAGCCGGTCAGCTCTTCCACTCCATTCTTTGGTCAGCTCAGTTCAGTTTCTAACTCGAAGGTCTCCTAGGCAATGGCAATGGCAAAGAATTTTGAGCATTTCTGGTCGAAACCTTTGCACGTGGAGCATGGAGCCAGGCCAGAGCTAGCTAGAATTTTGGTGAAAATGGAATTCGTGGTGGACTGGGACTGGAGTGGAGCAGGAAGGAAATATGTACAGAGTTGGGTGGGCTGGCTTGCTAAGACTGCATGGCTACTCGGGGATTCTGAGTTGAGTTCTCTGCTCTGCTCTTCTCTGACATTCTGAATGACCACTTCTTTTTCTAATGAGTCAGGAAAGGGTCAGGAGCAAGGAAAATGAGAATGAGGATTTTGGAGATGAAGTTCTTTCTTCTTTTGATGGCTAGGTCCAGGCTCAGGCAAGGCTCGGGCTCGGCTCAAGTGCCCCTTCACTTTCTCCTCCAAAGTAAACCGTTAAGGCCAAGCATTATTGCCTCATGCATGCTTGCTTTCTCCAGGACATGAGATTGCCAAATCCCAGTTCCTGGAATTTGATGTATGTACTTCCCTCAAGTGCATCGAGTGCAAAGTACAAAAAGCTTAGAACAATCTTGCCTGCAAATCGTTTCTGATGAATGAATGGTGGAATGAATTTTGCAACTAATATTGGAAAAGAGGATGATTTGATTTACAGCCAAAGAAATTTAATGAAAAGCATTGTGAACTTGAAAGAGTCTGTCTCAGTCTCATTCAAAACACTACTCTTTTTCAAACCAACCAGTTCCGGTTCCGGTATTTGTTCAAGTCAAGAGCAGAGCATGGGTTTTATTTGCATTGCAGTCTTGGCTTTGGCTCTTGGCTGACCGACGACCACAATGTACTTTATTTGAGCACATTTAAGACATGACTTATGACTAAACAAAAATTTGTTTTAAGAAACGTTCATCGTTCATCTTGAGCCCGGGTCAAAGACCATTCGTTGGACATTGTATTCAGTTTCAGTTTTTTTGTGCATTGCGATTGCTTAGAGACAGAGTCAGTCACAACCTCACAACTCACAACGTCATGTGCCAAAGTGTCAGCCAACTGCACTGCACTGCGCAATTATGCACCGTAATCGCTCCCAAAATCCTTGCTTTTGCTTGTTCAAGTGCAAATCTTGGAGTGAGTCATATGTTTTTTAGCAACCGCCAGGCCCCAACGTCAACGTTTCACTCACTCAATCGCAGCAGTAGTCACACCGCGCACTACAAAGATTATTGTACTCGACTGTCTACTGCTGAAGTGCTGAGTCTGCTGAGGTTGTTCAAAATGACCGAGTCATGCATCGCAGTTACAGTACAGTTCAAACTTCACATCTTCTTGTAAATATTGTTTTTGGCAACTACTCGCTAATCGTGTTGTTGAGCTGAGCTGAGAGTTGAGCAGGCAGGAAGAATTTTTTAAGAGTTTGGTTTGGTTCGGTCGGTCGGTTCATCTCATGATGACAATGCTGACAAAGGCAAGATTCGCAACTCTGTGAATCACAACGAACTCAAGACGACGCAGACACCTCAGAGATCCACTTTTCACAAGGATTTCTAAATTCATCCTACCTTCCTTCCTGCCCCTACCTTCCCAACCAGCCCAGTCCCAACTTTCTCAGAAAATGTTGAAATTTGTTGGAGCGTACGTAATGTGAAGGGATGATGATGATATTCCCTACTCAATACTCACAACTCAAACCGACAAAGTCTTCTGCCAAAACGGAGCCAGTCAGCCGGAGTCAGAGTCAGAGTCTAGTCTTAGTTGTCTTGGCCAGGCTTTGAACTCTTTGAGCCAAGCGAAGCCAAGCCTTGAATGAATGAAAGGTGACGAAATGAACGTGGATTCGTTTCGTTCGTGGATTCTGGAAGTGGAAGTGGATGAATACATGAGAATTTACATTTATTTTCATTTTTTAACAGCTCCCCAACTTCCCATTTTACCTCCGTGCACTTCTCTTGTAGTTTAAAAGCTTCATCGCCATGAAGTGCAGTGTGCAGTGCAGTCAGCAAGCATGAATAACAATGGCCAGGGGACTCATATTTTTTGAGATGAAACAACAGCATTTTGAGCATTATTTTCCAAGGTAGACAATAAGGGAGTAATACTCGGAGTCCTGTGCGTAGTCAAAGTCAAATTCCACGTGTTTGTACTTTTTGAAGACAAAATGTTTTTATTGTCATTCGTTCTATTCAAAACTGCAGATATTTGGCTGTGTGCTGGGCTGCTGTGGCTGTGACTGCAACTGCAAAGTGAAGATAACGCGGGTAGAGAGAGATGATCGTCGAGTCGAGTCGATTAGGATTTGAATTTGAACTTGAATAGTCGTGAAGTTATCAAGACTTGGCCAACTTTGGCTCAGACTACACCCACCGAATTATATAAATACAAAAGTAACGGCTTTACGAGCTTTTGTCTTTGTTTGGATTTGGAGGATCTCTTCAAAGAGGATTACTTGTAGAGTAAAGTGAACTGAATTCGGAATCACATCGCATTGATTTTTGTGACACGTTTCAGTATTTATTTGATGTGGCTGTGACTGTGTCTGTGACGTATAAAAAAATGTCTAGTTCTCTAGTTGCGAAACTTTTTGTTCTACTGAATTGAATTGAGCTGGTGCTTGATGAGGGAAGGTTTGAGGGAAAACTTTTTTCTTCATTGCATTGCTTTGCTAACTACAAGTATATACGTAGTAGACTTCCGAATTGGAGGTTTCGTGCTCTTGCTCGTGCCGGGGCTTCCGATCAGGTCAGGTCCAGGTCCAGATCCAGATCAAGTCCAAATAAATAGCCCAAATACACGATTTTGTAGTTCTAGATCCAGAGTCGTCGTCTAGTTTCTAGAGCTTTTGACTACAACTCTGCTACCGTAATTGCAAGTATAGGGGGCTGGGTCACGATGCCCGGGCAGCCCGGATCGGATCGACCTAGAAAGCGAAAGAAAAAAAAATCGCTTGGCAAAAGAAAATACGACTCAGACTTACGACTCAAATTGAAGAATCAGGGAATAATCTGGTGAAATGCAATGCAATTCGATGCAATGCAATGCAATAGAATTGCAATTTGCAATTGAAAGGGGGGGGGGGGGAAATACAATAAAACGTGACTTGACATGCAATTCTTTCTTACTCTTTCATTCGTTTCGTTCTCAAAGTCCAAACAGAAGCAAGAAAATGCTTTTTCTTTTGTCCTACTTGCTACTTTTACTGGACTTTTAGTCCACTATTTGGACTATTCGTTTCATTTCGTTAGGTATTTTAGTATTTGATTGGTTGGTTGGTTCGGTTTGCATGGTTGGTGCAGAGAGGACACGGAATGTTTGTTTTTCAGACACTACGCTACAGCTACAGACTCTAAGCAAACAATTGGGTCACACACAACTAGTGAGAGTTTAGCGTGTCATGCAGTGCAGTGCAGAGTGCAGCTAGCTCCAGTTTTCCAGCCAGCACAAAATTGCAGTGCATTTGTGTGTTTTTTCCTCCCTCCGCTTTCTCCACTTTCTCTGCTTTCTCTTCTGAGGCTAAAAGGCCCGTGACTGAGTGAGTGAGTGACTGAGTCGAGTTGAGTCGAGTCGATCTCACTTTTCAGAAATCCCAAAACCCACCGAGATATTGCAAAGGCGATCGATAGATTTTTGGAAAGGAAAAAGGATGAAAAAAGATACATCTATCAACTAGGTCATTTCGAACGCAATTCATTCTTTGTTTGTACGCCCAAACCCGAACCCGGACCAGTTTCATATTATTTGGATTTGCACTTACTCAGGCAGGACTGGACTGGACTTTGGCTGGCTACTTTCCTCGTTTTCAATTCCATTCAGGTCACTTCTATTGCATAAACACACATGGAGACAGACACTGATACATGGAGGACGGACCCACCCCTTTAGCTACATTTCGATTTCGAAGAGTGGGAAAGAAGTAAATACTAGCAAAATGGTTGGCTTTCCATGAACTCGTTTGAATTCAAAGGGAGTGACCTAGATTTTGATTTTGGCGAGCTGAAATTAGCCGGGCATCAGGCATCAATGATCAGAAACTAAAAGTAAGAAATTTAGGCCAGCACAAAGGATTTGCTAAAGTAGCTTAGTCCAAGAGCAAGGACAAGAAAGTACACCAAAGTCCTAGTCCCAGTCGCAGGAGTAAGAAGTTGTGTGTTCTATTGGAAATAATATTATTAAATTAAATTGAGCTGAAAGTTGAGAAAATTCAAGACAATTTATGCCGACTCGAAGTAATTTAATTAGGAAGGATCGACGGAGACTCTGAAATGAAAGGCGACGGGCTCATTTTAGTGCATTTTCCTTTTCTGGGACGGGGACCCGGGACTGAGGCTGGACTTGAGTTCTCTTAAAACTTCCAGTTCCAGATCCAAAGAGCAAATTAATTGGCACGACGAGCATCACCGTGCATCAGAGACGTGCAGAAATATATTGCTTTCCTTGCCGTTGAAAACAAAGGTCGTTCGTAATAGCCAGCGTCTTGCTGAACGGCATGGCATGGCTACATTACATAATGCCCGGGTCCGGGTAGCCAATTTCTAAAAGCTCGAAGTGCAGGGCAGTAGTAGCCAAGCAAGTAGCCTGCGTCGTGTTCCAGTGGGCAGTTGCAGGCAGGTCGTTCGGTCTGACGTAAAGTTTTGTTCAACTTTTAAAGTTGGTAGGGTCCGTGTCGATGTCGACGATGTGTCGAAGTAGTTTTGTGTTTTATGTTGTTTTGTTGGTAATTCTTTAAATTTAATTAGGTTTTGCGAGAGACCAGGAGCTGAAGCTGAAGCTATAAAATCACACCACACCACTATCTCTGTCTATCTCCCAATCACTACGGCTACTGCTACTGCCACGGGTTGGGCTTGGGCTAGCCCATTCAAATTAGCCATTTGAAAACAGCCAAAGCTCATAAGGATCCGTAATTAGGACCCTTTATTTTTACGCTCAGAATACTCACATACATGTGTTTTGTTGGCGGTGGTCGATTTAATGGGCATTTATTTTTGTAATTGCTCATTTTAGTTTAACGACGATCAAATCACGATGTACGCACGCACGATGGGCTAGACTGTGTGTGGTCAGATTACTCGTAGTCAGCAGTTAGTTTGTTTTGCAGTTAGCAAGGTAGGTAATGTGGCTCTGGAGATTCTCATTGGTCGAGTTCGCGGGTTTGGTCGGTACTTGAAATCAATGCCCACTTTGACCTTTACTGCAGCGTACTGCATTCCTGCCCATCCCTCCCTTGAATTGCACTATTTTTGCACACTGAGCTGAGGGATTTCCATGCAAAATATGCAGTTAGTAACAAGTATCATTTTTAATTTAGTATTCACCAATCTTCGTCAACAACAATAGCAATTTCAAGCACCAATTATTTGCAAAAACAGCCTAGGCTTAATTTGTTTTTCGCAGGCAAGCAAAAGTTTGCTTTTGTTGCTTTTAAGTTTAAGAAATTAAATATTTTCTCCTCTCAAGTCTCAAATGATTGAAAGTTTTTGCAAATAATTGCACTGCTTCTGCTTGCAATTTTTCTGCATGCTGCTGCTGTGGACTACGTAAATTATAAAAATCCGCCCGGGGCTAAATGGCAATGGCATTGAATGGAATCTCGAATGGGCATGGTTGCAAAAGTTGACTGTGGTTTTACTGGTGGGAGCCCAGGTACAGGTGCAGGTGGTGGTGGTGGAAATTGAAGTTTGCAAATTCACATACATATGTGTGTGTGGTGTGTTTGTGTGCGCTGGGCTGAGCTGAGAGGGGTTAAACAATCCCGTTAATCTAATTTACATGGGAGAGTGAAGGATTTTTCCTCTTGCTGATTAGTATGCCTTCCATGCTGTGCTGGGATGGGACTGGGAGAAGTTCTTGAGGAGGAAGAACTTGGACTTGACTCTTCTTGACCCACACACAAGTCCATTTCATTTCACATTGTTGAAGAAGATGAAGATGAGCAAAAATTGCAATCCATTGTTGTTCACTTCACACACATACATATGAATTGAATGACAATGCGCAATGCAAGCGCTCCAACAATGCATTGCAGTGCCAACAATGCAGTCCAACTCTCTATGAATCCGCATCTTTCATTTCATTGCACTTTTGCTAAAATATTTTATTGCACATGCACAGAGACTACTCGTTTTCAGTTCGATTCGAACAGGCATGCATTGAAATTTAGTCTGGAAGGACGCTGGAATTTATACTGGAAAAATACTGGCACCGTTTAGAGTTTAGTAGTGAAAGTTTACAAACGACACGACACGACGACAGGGGTCATCAAGCTGAAGCTCAAGGAGATGGCAAGTTCAGGCCAGGAGAGCAGACCGATAACCTATGCGCCCTCTGCTAGAG
>JAQGCM010000168.1:0-33947 GCA_034699705.1 Hymenaphorura dentifera
AGAGCAAGAAATAATTAAAAATCAGGCATCCGAGGAGATTCCAATGACCGATATGTCGGAACCTGAGCATTCGCAGAGGGAGGTGGTGTTGCCTGTCCCGAATTTGAATCCTGGATCCATTCCAAAAAAAGCCAACTGGACTGATAAAAATCTTATATATCTAAGATATACAAAAATGACTTTGGAGGCCGATCCGAGTCTGAAAAGATACAGTGTGCAACGTGGATCCCACAATTTCAAGGGGTTAGACACCCTTGGCGAGGTGGTTCCTGATTTCTTGAGTGGACTCATAAATACAGGAAACTCGAATATTACCGAAAAGTGGAGCCGTACGTCACCCCCCATTTACTACTTCTTCAGTGGACCCGGCCGACACTACGTTGCCTCGCAACACAAACTAGTCACGAGCGTAAGTCCCTGAACTTTTTTGTTTGTTTTATATTTTAACTGCCATGCCGCCATTGAAGTATCAAACCACAATTTTGGTTTAATTCTTCAACAGATTGTGCAACTCTTGAAGAGTGTCTTGATGGATAAGCAAAGGAAGTATGAAAAAGATGCATATGGTGCGAACAAAAGACTGGAGCTAAGATTTCTGCAAAGGAAACTCTTCTTCGACTGCCTCATGGCAAACAACATGACTCTGATCAAGAGCACATTGCCAGCGAAGAACATTAGATTCCCAAAGGAATTCATTTTGAATTCTGACACGTTGGAGCCTGTGGCTGGTGAACCCCACATTTACCAAATAAATTGGACTTGGAATGGAAAGTCTATCATCTACATCGGTTTAAACATTGAAGGAATCGGAATTATTTCAACGGCTCATCAAGCAATGGGTACTACGTCTGCTGGAAAGTTCATGGCTCTGCACCCGGACCTCGAGTATTCGAAGCAAATTTTGTACAAGTGTACTCCGTCCTCAGACCCGTTTGCAGTAGAGGGACTCACCACTTTGGCCTGTCACCTGGCAGAACACCTTGAAGTCACGTCAAGACAGCTTCCAGTTGAGACACTCAACCAATCAACAAATGTTCCGGTGGTGATGACGAGTGAGCAGTTCCACTTTCTACGGTTTACGACCGTCCATTTATTCAATACAGACATTAAATTAAGTGTCATTGAAACTAAGCCAAAGACTCAACGTGTTCTTCCGGTGGGACTCGATAAGTCCAAATTTTGTGTTTGTGAAACGGCAGGACCGATAAACTTGGATATTGCAACGGAAGTAGAAGATTGTTAAGCGCACATGTTGAAGCCGAATGAATAATTATTATCACTATGTCTGACACAAATTTTTAATAGTACAGGAGACATATCAGTATTAGAACTGTAATATTAAATGAAACTTTTTGTATAAACAAAGAATTTTTTTAGTAATTATATAAATTGAATTTTAATTTAAAGTGAAAATGCTTTATTATTCTAAATAGACGCTTTTTTGGTGATCAAAGTTCCTCCACAATAAAAGTCAATTCCCAGCGCGCTACATAAGCGACTTGGGCGTTTGAGCTGCATGGTTTGTACAAGATAAAATTGGACCATTTTAGCAATTTCTATTTTTGGGAAAGGGACAAAAAATATTGAAGAACGAGTGAATTGTGCAGACAAAAATGAAGAAGAGCTCTGAAGGAAGGAAGGCTTGCGAAAACTCATCTTGTATGGAAAGAAATTAATTGTTATAGTTGCAAATAGTATCTGAGCTAACGTCATTGCAGGATTGTCATGCTATCTAATACTGGCCCATCATTCTTAGCTAGAAATATAGTTAAGCTCGGACTTCCTACGTGGTGTACGTGGAAAGAATTGTTTTGAAACAAAAAAGCTAGTTGAACGTCGAAAGTTGGAAGTGCAAATCTCTTGTTCGTGAGAAAACCCGGGAGTTGGGAAGAACTAATTTGGGCATTGTCCAGAGCATTCAAGTTGCAAGTTTGCTACGGCTGCACTCACAAACCTGGGATTTTATTTGTGTCGGATTAAAGTCAGGCAAGTGGGCCTACGGTTGCAGCAATTTTCCAGGGCTTACACTGTACGTACCGCAGCGGCTAAAACGACTCTCTTATTAAAGGCCGACTCAGCAGCGTAACTTATCTCATATCTGGGCGTTGGCAAATTTAAAAGGACTTTTTGCAATGCAATTTGCATAAAGTTTCGTAATATCTCATATCAGGACTCAAGTTTAATAAAAAAAATCGAAAGGTCATCTTCATCTAGTCGTACAATTTCCAATTCATTGCATGATAATTGCAATTCCAAAGAAATTCAATGAGCCATATCCAGTTTTGATTGCTTACCAGATGGACAACGTAGACAACAGATGACATAGTATGCGAACAAACAAAAAATCACACGATATTGCAAGAATAACTCTTAAATTCGTCTGCGAGCATTATGGAATTCAAACAAAGTTCTAAAAATGCAAAGCAACGGATATTCGTTCAAAAATTGAATATCGCCAGCCAGTTTGGTGAAGGGGGATGATTGTAAGTAAGTAATCGATATTTAAAAAAAACTCACCATTTCTCATCTTCATCTTCGTCGCGAAGATCAGGTATGGATGGAATTTTCTTGTTCAGGTATGCACTCGAAGTTTTTAGCAGAGCCTGTAAACATTGTTTTATCCTCCAATCACTTATTTTGTTTGTTAGCATTAGCATTCAACCTCTCTTTGTACCTCAACTCGAAATTTTCATTTTCTGATGTTGAACTAACACGCGATCAGATTCTTAGACAAGGCATATCTCCAGTATACTTTCTACAGATTTTCATACTGATCTCATTTGCTTTCCCGACTTTCTCTCATATTTCATGCCTGCCTTGGAAGTAATTCTCCTCCTGCCTTGTCTTGTCAACAACTCCTTCCTTACTCAGAAGCAAAATTTTTTTTTGTAGAATCTAGAATCCTTCACTTAAAGGTCCTGCCTACTCTATCTTAAATGTAGGCATGTTACAGAACCCAATTTAATTTCTGCTCTTGCCTCAAGTAATGCTCGATAAACCTAATTCCCAACGACACACAAAATATGAAAGGCTAGAAAAAAATTCTCCTGAACCTTAGTAGAGCTACTAGAACTTAAATCAGGAAGAAGATGTTTAAAATTATTCCTTGTTACCTCTGCATAAGTCTTTTCAATCACTGAGCGCTGCTTGGTGAAGTTTCTGTAAAATAAATTATTAAAAAATTGAAGAATCGATCATTCGCAATTCTAACATAATGTGCAGGGATGCTATTTTATTTAGTAACAAATAACAAACCTGATATCATCAAGTAAGTCACACTCGTGTTGATTTTTTGCCTGAAGTCTGGCCACTTGTTCATTATGAACATGTTTCAACGTTTTCAAATACGGACCCTTAAAACACAGTAAAAATCTCGTAAAATAATTTTTTATCCCTTGTTTCTTAAGAGTTTCCATTTTGGATTTTAGAGCTCAATTTAGTAGTAGTGTGCGCTGCAAACAATCTTTACTTGTCAGTTTTTACTGTTTTTTTTATGTCTTTGTTCAAAGCCAAACAATAACGAAAAGTTCATATGGCAATCAGTTGGTAGTTTACATAATTTGCATTACACCTATTATTGCAAAGTCGCGTGGATACTAAAACACCATTCTTGCAAAGCAAATCAATACCAAAGGTTAGACTTGAATGGTTGGTTGAATCATCTGCAAAAAACCCTGAAACCGCGTGGAACGTATTTTTTTTAATCGGTTGACGAAATGGGAGGCATATATGTTCTATCTACGGTTTCATATTTCCGAAATTGTTTTGAATTGTTGGGATTTCGTTTGCTTCGCTAAATAAGCATAGCATTAGAACCGGATGGGATTTCCTGAAATAACGCACAACTAACAATAAATTGCACCCGTGGGAAGTCTAGCTTGAGCCAGCAAGTTTCTAGGATTTGTACTGTACAAATAAATACATGATCGGATTAAATCCCGCTTATTGTATTCTCCGTCGGAGTTCATTGTGAGTATTCGGATTAAGATAAGTCTGGATCCGAATAGTTTCCATGGCTTTCACAACACGGTGAAAGGAAATTCCTGATAATACATTTATTGCTAGAAATACGACATCTCATTACGTGTTGATATCCTACTAAAATAAACACGGTGATACATACTACCTGGCCAAGCACTTTATGTGTGTATGCACGACGAATGTAGTTTAATTTTGAAAGATAAATTGCTTTGGAAATAGCTTATAATGTTATCTAAACAACGCCCTCATCCCGTCAATTGTGTACCTTCGCTTTACCGAATTCTTGGTCTTAGGACTAAAGGAGCAATTTCTCTTATGTTGGATCGAATTAGCGAGAATTCTACGACATATTATTAGAACCTGACTAAAGTCTATAGACTAGTTTGTTAGCACAAATGAAGTCGTAGGAAACTAATTCTATGTAAGCCAACGGATCTGGACTGGATCGTAACATTCCATCCAAGTCGGCAGCAGCGTCATTTGATACTCCATTAATCGATGAGTGGATGAAGAGAAGGACATTTAGTTTGAGAAAGCCATGAAAGACTTGAAAGTGCACTATTTTTCCTTCCTTATATGTACTTTCCAAATCCTCAATTCCATTACCTGGCTGCATTTCCACTTGTCTATGAAATATTTAGAAGGTTTCAGAGCTAGCCACAAAAATCAATGAACAAAAACTGCAAGGAACTCAAATTTAATAACTACTAATGGGGAATTAATTCCGAGCCACAGCCTCTACATTTTAATATTACTTCTGCTTCTCCAACTTTTTGATCCACTCCACTCTCGCAGAGTCATTCATTCTCCTTGAGTCCATGCAGTACCTATATATAGTACCTTCCACTTTCTCCGCAACCCAACCAACTGAACCCTTTCAAAAAGGAAACCACTAGAATTCGGAGAATATTGTGTTTGCTAGAGCATTTTTAGGGTTTCCACTAGCTCCACATCTAATTGTGTCCAAAAAAGTAGGTTTTCAGCACAAATTCACCAGAACTCATTCGAAAGGAAGGAATCAGCAAAATTCAGATTCAGTCTTCTGTAGTTCCCAGACTTCAACTTGCGGGAAATAACACTGCTTTGTAGCATTATACGTTAGGTGGAGATTTGAATAATAACTAATATTCTAACTATTTTTGAAAATAAACCAAATGAAGACTGAATGCTTAATCATTTTGAATTCGCTTGTGCTTTTAAATGAACTAGAATTTGATGCGTTTTTATTTTTGCATAACGATATTAGTAGGATTTTATCAGAGACTACAAGTTCGGCCGGGTTGAGCCAAAACAAAACCGTACACATCAACAAAAAGAGTATTAACTGGTGAGCACATTCAAAGTGAAATTAATTTCAGGTTCGCTTTTCCCTAATCACGACATTGATTAGCACTGAATCAATAGTTAAATGCACACAATTTTTCATTGATTTAATCATCAGTATTGGTTTAACACTTTAAATAAAGTGAAAACGGAGCTTATTTTAGTTAATCACGATCCCCAATTGGACGGTGTTTTTGGTGGGAACTAATTAGAAGATTCCGTTTGCGGCTTTAGTCAATTTGACTTTGCACAGGTTTTGCCAAATAATAATTTTTTTTTTTTAAAAACTACATTATGTCCAATGCCGATATAATTGACCTTCAATACTTTTCAAAAGAATTATCCCGTGGAAGTAAGTCGTTATTCCCATTTCTAGGAGAACTCCGAACAACTATTTTTGCATGAAACGCACGAGTATGATCATTATAACTAAAAATAGTTTTTGAAAGGAAAGTTTTACGAAAGTTTTACCTTTCTGGCCGGAGGCGGCTGCATTCTTCAAATTTCCTGTGCACAGGAACGGGAAAAGGAAAATGTGAAACCGGAATAATATTATTACAGCCAGCCACAAGCAAGTACTAGCGGTGTTCGGTCGGTTTGAACTAGGTGTGCCCCTGTGGAGTGAACGTATATCTTTGCAAATAGCAATCGAATCCTATCACGACCAATGAAATATTTATAATAAAAAACCCGGAGCAAAAACTCAAGTTTCCAGTACAATTTGATGTGTTCCTAGTCTAAAGTAGAGATTCAATTGTTGATGTTTTTAAACGAATGATTAATTCCTCTCTGTTCTAGTTGAGTTTTGGAGAAAGTTACTCTATAGCTAGGAGAGGCTCAAGATTTACTCATTTTGAGTAAGACTGTGAGACTGAGGGGAAAATGTGAATTTTAGTTTCGGTATATTGATTTGATACGAGAAAAAAAGTTTTCAGGGTGGCTTAGACTACGCATGACGACACTCTGTGAAAGCATTAGGTAGAAAGTTTCGTCTTGTCCGAATTCCAGATCGTCAATACTTTCTCTCTCGGCAAGCAGCACGAGAGCACAACCCGCCTTTCTCAGCTCCTTTTCCCAGTCATTTTTCCCCCTTTCTCCGGGTCTTCCAGTCTAATCGTAAGGCATAACATGTTGAGCAACATTACGTACAACGTCAACCCCAACGCTAACGCCCGTATTCAAAACATTTCATGCGTACTCCTTTTGCCCATACCTCGACAAAATAAGAATCACAATCTCCCAACAGCCCTATTTTCTGCTTTCTTCGTTTAATTTTTTCATACTGCATTTGCAGTTCCCTTATTGAAAACGAATGAAAGGTCGAGACAAATTTTATACACCTTTTTTAGCCTTACTTTCTACCTGTTTTCATAGGGGTAGGAGTCGGAGCGGTCTCATAATGAAGCTTTTAACAGTTGCATTCTAATGAAGTGAAAGAATAAGAAGTCCAAATTTCAACTTGCTAGCGACTTGTATCATTTCGCACATGTAGTGTAAGCATCGTTACATAATCTGGGTGAATGAATACAACTTGAATATATTTTGCAAAGGAGAATTCACGTAATGTTAGGTGATTGATATATCACGTAGCAAAAAAGTGAATTCTCCTTGATATTTTGTTCTTGGGTCACATAAATTGATAATAGGAAACCAGCTCAGGAGTTTTTCATCTCATTATTTACTATGTAAATTTTTTTTTGTATGATGGACATCATTGTAGAAGACTATTTGATTGTGCCAGGTTTGAGAGAAACGAAATTAGACTTTCTCCTCGTTCGTAGTGAGCATTGGGTAGGATGGAAGATGGGACGTAAGGGATTGCGAATTCAATGATGTCTATAAATAAATTGTATGTAGTCGGGTCTCCTTTGATCTGTTGATGTTAATGCGGCCAATGTGTGTACTTGAAGCCTACAAGCATCAAATCACGCCGAAAGAGAGAAAACCACAAAGTGAATTTTCAATTCATCTTCAGCTAGTTTTCTTCTACGGCTTGTTTACCTTTATGCAAACCTTTGAGTTGACATTGTCCTCATACCGTATTTCCTATCCTATATAATTTCATTCAACTTTTCCCCTCGGGCAACCAACTAAAATATTTAGACCTGTGGTGTACCTCAATCCCGAAATGAAACCCTTGCGGCACTCATTGTTAGCATAGGACTCAATTTCCAAATTGCACTATGCACTGAATCCGCCAGAAAATTAATTCCAGCTACGGTTCCCGCTTATTTGGCAAATACCACTTTAATATTATTATTGCAGTTGGGATTGGAGTGTTGAAGTTGGGAATGTCCTGGAGATTAATTCAGATATTGCCGTAGTTCAGTCTTCCGTGACCAAATGAGACGGCTAATAATCGCATTCATAACGCGCTTACAACTAGGAACTTGTCTGCAGGGCCGAGCAAAAATATTTAAAAACTTAATGCACCATTCTGATTATCAATGCAAAATCTTAAGGCGATAAGAACGACTTGACACAATTTTCTTAGTAGTGTTTCTTTTATGCATGAATATTTATCCGTAAAACTACAATTACGTAATGTACAAAGTTTCTGTAAGTCCAAACATTGTATTAATGCTAAATAATAGAAATCAGTAACTAAAATGTTTGTTCCTTCACCTACTCACCCGCGACTTTTGGAGATTTTTCTTCATTTTCGGCTGATCTCCTTTGTTGTCCAATTTTTTCTTCCGATTCACGACGACTAACACAACACAACTAATTTCTTCAGATTGGAAATATTCTAGGTTTTCGAATATCATCTGAATTCTCTTTTGCCTTTACGCATTCCAAAACATTTCAAACAAACAATAATTCTCCAGTGGCCTGAGCTTCCGCGTTAGATTCAATTTTAGCTTATTCAACGTATACGTAATCAATGAAACGATTAATATTGGAGTTTTCAGTCGTTGGTACAGTATACCACTTCAAAACCTAACTTCAGTTCTTCTGTATCCTTCAGTGTGTGGGCTCGAACTGGACAGACTTTTCGCATCTTGTGGGAAATTAGATGATACGTATGACATCGTCTTTTTCGTATGAAAGATGAATGATTCTGAGAGATCTGTCTAACATTAATTTTGGTCCTTGTTTGTAGAATTGGAGGTTTTTGCCGCACTGAAACTGAAATTTGAAACGAATAACGAGTTATCAGCACCACATATTCAAATAAAAGCTATCATGAGATTCTTTGAGCACTTCGAATTTCCAAAGCACGAATAAAGTATTCCGAGAAAATCTTTATAACCATCACATTTCAAGTCAATTATCGAACGAACACTTGTCAATATTTTAATATTCTACAAAAGTAGTCCAAAAAGAGGCACTGCCACCGATTGATGGAGTAAAACAATCAGCCCAATTCAACGATTGCTACACAAATCAGCCTACCAAAGCCTAAGTAGCCTAAAGTAGCCTAAAGTCTACCAAATAATTTCTGAGAAATTCCGGAACAACAAAAACCTGTGTATTAGAAGTACAACTGTTCACACAAAAATCTGAGAAAATACGTTTTCAGCACTCGCTTCAATATTTTGGACCAAGTGTGAATTTACTCTTCCAGGATGAATTGGATTAATTCTCTTATCTGATCATAGGTTCATCTGAAAATGGCAGAGCTCGGGTGGCAATTTTTTAATGCAATCGTAATAGATCTCTAGGGCGTTTACAAGTATTATATCAGCCAGAAATATGATCGCCCAAAGGTCTTGTAATTTGTTTTGAATTTAGTTTGGTTTCGAATAGAGGTGGCAGATAAAAACTTGCCACAAATAAACACAAAATTACGAGGTAAATTGTAAGGAAACAAGACTAAAGACTAACAAGACCTTTGCAACAGCGAGCGTCAAGCGTAACTTTGACTATTTTAGGATTGTGGCCGTAATTCCTGACCTACTACGTCAAACAAGTCCAGCTATCATATTTAATTAACAAATATGGAGTCCTTCCCAAATTCAATTCATCATCAAATGAAACGTAATTTTCAGCGAATAATAGAAATGTTTACGGAGTGTTCAGTTCGATGAAATTGAAATCTTTCTTTAGTGACTTGAAAATTATTTCAGCAACTTCATCCCGAAGACCTTTAGATTTGACTGCAAAATGCAAAACAATCAGTGTCAGTGAACACTTGAAACTTACTTTTAGTTTGTTCAAAAGATTTAGAAAACCAAACCTCTGGCTGGCGAAGCTTGGCAATGGCAGGCAGGCAGGCAACCTGGCAGAAATGTTGGGGTGCTACGACCCTTGTTAAGATCTCCAGAAATTGATCATGCAGACTTACTAAACAACAAAAAATATGGTCTTATCTCGTAACGACCAGAAGACTACCCAACAATTTGGGTCAAATTGGCCTTTGGCCAATAAGTTTATCGAAGCAGTTAATTTGTTGGGGATCTAGTAAAATGTGAATAAGATACGTGTGAGCCGTGAGCAGCATATTTTCGAATGGAACATGCTCCGATTGATGAACTCACTCCTGAATGAGTGTCACAAGCAATGAAAAAAAGCTATGTGTATACAGTCAAAATTCAAACAGAAACGAATTTGGCAAAAGTCATCAGTGGTGTATGGAAATTTACCCACTACGCAAAGAGCACAATTATTGCTCGTGTAGGTTACTTACTGGAGAATCTGGTCCAGGTATATTAAATTTGACGGATAATTTACAAACGTGAGGAACTTTGAAGATTTTCGAGACCACAATTTAGACCCATTACATCCGTTATTCTTGGAGAAAGTATAAAAGGATGATAAAAATATTAGTGTCTGCCACGAATATTTAGAAGTATTTTTCTCTCTCAGAGTTCAAACAATGAAACCTTCCAAATTCATGGGAATCTGGAGAACGTTGAACGTTGAAAAGAAACGCAACAGTCCAAGGATGATGTCAGAAAACACCGAAATTGCTTTTATTCATAATGCCGGAGATTTTAGGAGGGCAGCTCTAATTATAAGTACTCGGTAACAGTGTTTAGAATAGCACAGTGTACTCAATTCATAAATATTGATATTGATTACAACTGTTGGTTGTTTGCGTGGAGGTAATGCAATATTCACTCAATAAAATAGAAATAGTTTTACAACCGTATCTATTATCAAGAAGTCGCAGCACAAAGTTTGTTTGTTCAACTTTACGCATAAATTACAGAATTGAACAGAAACTGTGTCCCATTTTTATTAAATTAAAAAAAAACACTTGTACGATGACATCAAAAAATATTCCAGATTTAAACTGTGGTTGCAAGCAAAGGTCGCAACACATGGCGTTCCAAACCAACTTCTTAAGGGATGCGCATTCTAAATACGCCCGTTTATAGAATCATGAAACGTGGATATAATAATGTTTATGAATTGTTTGGAGTTGTCTAGCTGAATCGCACTTAGAATTTTGTTTCCAGACAAATTTTGCTCGATACATCCCTGCTAGTCTTGCAAATAAATAGTGAAATGCCTGATGCCCAGCAGTAGCAGGTTATCAATATAGTCGACAGTAATCCCAATCATATTATCTTTTTAAGCTACACGCAAATTACCAAATTTTTATTTCCATTTTGGAAATTAAGTTTTGAGAAACAAACTTCTGTGAATGAACAGTGATTATCAAATACACCGCCAGCAAAATACTGAATTAAACAAATTTGATAAAAAATTCACAAGTATCAGAACACCATGTGTCGTGACACTCATTGCAAAATGTGATGGAGGACTAAATTAAATATTCTCACTAGTTAAAACTTACGAAGCTACGACAAGAATACGGATCGCCCAGAAATATCTCTCAAAAACAAGCAACAATGATCTGAACAGAAAGAAGGAAATCATTGAATGAGTACTAGAGTACTACTGTTGTACTGAAACAAAATCGACAAATCAGAACCCTCACTGTCATTTTCTAAACCGAACTCTAGATTTGCAAAAGTAAACATTTGCAATTTGCAAACACTAATGGGCAAGTTTTGGGCCTTTGAATTTAAAAATGAACCATCCCTTTACTTTATTGAGCACTTGAGCAAAGGAATTGAAAAAGCAATTTAAACGATATAAAATTTTTTTTCACTACACTCGATCATGAAAGCGAATAAAACCATTAAGTAGAAGAAAGCAAATCGGATCAAAATTTTTGTCTTCCATCTGATTGGAAACAAAAAGAATATACTGCTCTCGGGCAAGGGATGTCATACTGAGTTCCTTCTAACTATTAGAAAATCACGGAGAGTTTTGAATTAAATACAGTACGATCCACAAGTAGCTAACTAATACAACATAGTTAGCTACTTTTTGACCACCCTGTATAAGTGTTTGAGAGGTTAATAATGTAAACACAAAATCATATCACAATAAAAACTCAAAAATATATATTCCTCATGTGTCTAACTACTTATCGTTTACGTGTGAGAACAACAACTTGTGGACTTTGTTGTGCGTCTAGTTCAAAGTTAGAAATCTAGATCACTCAAACCGCCCTTAAATTACTTCGGAAACGTCTGCTAGCGCAGGATTTCCGGTTTTGTATTTGTATTATGCATGTACACCAACTCTAAAGATTCTTAGTGAGTTACTGCAATGCCCTAAATTAAATATAAATAATAATCGTACAGAGTACGTTATGTCTGCTTCACCCGAAGCAGTCCTTTCTGAGTTAACGAACAATAACTAATTTAATATTTACAATAGGTACAACTGTTGTGTACAAATATGTAGTTTTCACAGCTTGCCTGATTACCTCGGCTAATTCTACTTAATTTACTTTTCATAGTTAACAATATTTTTTAAACTTTAGACAATCCATAGTGGTATTTTTGTAAATATTTAAAAGATTATCATATTATAATCTGTTGTGCTGCCAAACGACAGACAGATTCAAATATTAATTTCTCCAGCGGATTCTTGCGACTTCAAATTTTCTTTTACACTAAATGACTACACTCTATTAATAACAACAATACCACTTCACTTTGTCACATGTGTTCCAACATTTATCTTTGTTTTGTAGTTTGGAACTTTCCAAACTTCATTGATCAAGCATACTGTTTTATGTATCGCGGTGCAAAATACACTAAGGAGATTGAAGTGGCAATGACAATTGACAACTGCTATTATAGAACTATATGATTTTACTCAAAAACCTGACAGACATTCTGATGTCGCTAACTATATTTAACACATCTCACATGTACACAACAACAATTCTCAATTCTTTTAAGTTACAATTCATTACATCCTGGATGTAACCAGATGAGGCTAATTTCCTTCGTTCTCCGCTTTGTATTAATAACTAGAATACGATGGCATGAAACGGCTCAGGGCACAACTACACAACACACTTAATAATACTAAATGCATGTGGCTTGCAATCACTGTACTAATTAATAGAACAATGTCGTCGTCGTCTATGCTCTATGCCTTATTAATAATTTCGAGTGTCAGTTCCACTATACAACTTGAGTTGGCTTAGAGCTACCTCAAGAACACACATTAATTTGCTCACATCTTGTTTTACAAATGGTTTTGCTGGCACTAAGCCTAGTCACAGAAGCCGACAGCCAGATTTACAAAAATTGATTGAAATAGAATACAAAACCCTATTCCATATGAGTTAAAGAATTACATCCGTAAGTACCAAGATAGAATAGTGAAGAGTTGCAAAGTGAAATTTTTGCCTTATAAAATACTGGAAGTAATTTTTTTTTGCAGGCTGACTCTGAATCCAGTTCCATTTGTCGCTACAAACTTGGTATATTAAAAACGAAATATTTGTGGAAATTTTCGGAAACCTCTGGTACACCGAAATTGTTAGCTGAATGTTCCACTAATGGAGCCTTCGATTAACATATTCCATATGCATACCATGCAGATGTTTAAAGAGTTCAAGAGCACGAAAATGCCAAAGAACAGAAATTTTACTTGAGCCGTGGCCGAGAAAAGGTAGGCTTGACCCGGAAGGACTTCAGTTGTCTTATAGCAAACCTAATATATTTCGCCGGATTGATTTTCATAAAGTTCATCTAGAACACCAGTCTAATTCTAATTTATTAATATGTTTGTCCAGTTGACGACAGACAGACAGCTAGTACACAATGTCACAATTCCTGGACCTGGCTACCCCAAATGCTAATGCGACTACGAATACACTGCTAAGCACAACCAAACCAACCTTTTCAATTCTTACTTCCTACATTCATTCGATATTTCTACGAAACTGAGAATATGAGGATTCCTTTCTGGTTAAAATGACACTATTTTTGTGAATGTTCGCTGCACTTATATTACATACTCAGGTCATCTAACTTCACAACTATCAGATGGTTTCGGGGTCGAAATCTCGGTGACAACTTCATTTTTTTTGGTGTTGAGTGAATAACCTTCATAACATCTACTCAGCTTCAGCTTAATTGGCTTCAACTTTTCGGTCTTGACCACTCTGTTTGATTGATTTGAGTTTGCATTTAACGCAGGATTAGAAGCACTAGACCCGGTCGGGATTGAAGGACACCCGGCGGAGGGATTCAGCTTAGGTGGGCATATTGTCATTTCAATGTCGTTACTAGAAGAGCCAGGGATGGTGGTCGAAGCCTCTACACTGTTGAGCAGGGTTGGTGGCTCAGTGCGAGAGTTTTCCCGACTTTTCCCAGTATTACCACTGATGTTTTGATCGCCGTTTCCAATGCTCCCTTCGCTGCTTCCTGTAAAGCCAGAGTCATTTTCACCGCACCGTTCTAATACTGGCATCTCTAAATCATTTGAAGAATTGGGAAGTCTCGGACCGTTTTCTTTTGGTTTTGTATCGCTAAAATTGTTGACTCCGCTAGTGCTGCCTTCTGTACTTGTACTGGCTGTTCGGTTTTTGTTAAATCTCAAAATCAACTTCGGTCCTGATGCAAAGTCAGCTATAACTTTAACTTCCGGCGAATTTGACGGTCCATCATTCGTTTCACCATTTTCACCTTTCTTGTTTTTGTGCTTTTTCTTCGTCTTCCGTGTACCTTTCAAGCTCAAAATTTCTCTTTGCTCTGTCTCCGCAAATTCTTGCATTATCATTTCACGATATTTCAAACTTTGCCGTTTGAGCTCTTCCATTGCTGGAAGTGCAGCCACTGTTTCTGGGATGACTCTTTTCTTTGGTGGTTTACCTTTCACTTTCTTATTTGGTGTTTCCTTGTCCGTATCACTTTGATGATTTAAACTAGTAGAACTAATACTGGTTTTCAGATAACCACTCGCGAAGTCTGCAAATTTTATTTTGAGCTTTGGTGTTGGGTGATTAACAGCCGAGACGATTCCACTGGACTGGTTACTGAATGCTTGGCTATGGATTGTGGAAATACCAGGCGTCTTGCCGCCCTCGGAGTCAATCAGTGTCGGTGGTATAAACGTGCTTCTGCTTGGTTTAATGGTGGTTCGACTTTTCTTCCGTGAATTGGCGTCGGAAATATTTTCTGATAGCGGAGAACCGGGCTGAGCTCGGTCACGTCGCCGTTCTCTTGACGCACCATCCGGTGGTAAAATTCCCAATGCTGCTATTTCTCTGGAGAAACCCCGACTTCTGCGTTTCTTCTCTAGTATTGGAACTTCTGATGGGGAAGGAAGGGGACCATTATCAAAGCCATCAAATTGGTAATCATCGTTGTTCGGCATAATACCCATGGAAGCCACGGCTTTAGGAATCGTAATTACAGATCTGTTGATGGGATGTGGCATAGGGTTATTAGGAGCTACGCCAAATTCAGCACCATAAGGAAGATTAAGCGAACTTCCATCCATGTTCATGTCTTGTGTCCAATACTGACGGAGAAGTTCTTTCTTGCGCATTCGACGCAGATTTGAAGTGTTATTGTTATTCATTGTAGGTGTTACATTGAATATCATAGGATTCATAGGCTCAGTAGGATGGTGTGGTGGTTGGAAGTTACTTCCAACTGATGCTTGAGAAATGGAATGCTGAGAACTGTAATTGGCGTCCAAGAATGGTCCCTTAATCTTGACTTTTAATTGATTACGAGAATCTTTGTCATCGGAAATTGATGTAACAACCGAGGGTGTATCAGAATCTTTGGAACTTGACAAGCTGGAGTCGCCTCCAGGTACAAGTAGAGCTGCTTGCTGTGAGTGTTTTTGGTGCGACGTTATCACGTTGTTCAAATGCTGAATACGATTTGCTGAAAGGGTTGGTTGGGATTTAGCTGTCAGAGAGTCCAAAGTCTTGTCCAGCTCCTCCATTTCTTTCACATCGTGCGCAACTTTCCCCATGAAAAGTGATGCAATGTCCAGCGCTGTCGGGTCTTTGGAGTGAGGAAACCCTCGGGTGCTTCCGCCCGCGTCATTCACACTATGTTGTGGAGCTGAATTGTACGTTCTCATGTCGACTGGCCCAGGAAGTACTGGAGCTTGAAGTATTGGTACAAGTTTATCTGACCGGCAAGCAGCACTGTTGTCGCTGTCAAAACTGCTGCGATATCTCGGCGACAGAATTTCAGCATGAGCCGGACTGGCATTTGAGCTCTCAGATTTTCTACAGTCATGAATGTCGCTCGATTTCCTCCTCTCCCGTAGCATTCGTAAGTCAACTTTTTCTTCAGAGTTCTCCTCAAATTCATCAAAGTCAATATCGTAAACAGTGCCTGCCAAGTCCTTCCTAACACCCACCAGATTTCTCCCTTTCGATCTTCCACGACCCGCTCCTCTTCTCGGAGCGTTTCCACTGATCTTTCTCTCACCCCTACCTCTGGCTCTTGGGCTAACCTCTTCACTCACTACAACTTTCTCAGCCTTGATTCTAGGTGTTGTTGATCTTCTGGAACGACTTCCATTTCCTTTAGGGCTAACCGCATTGTTTGTTGGAAGAGGTACGACTTGATGGTCCCTTTGAACAAGTGCTCTTGTTGGAATGATATTCTCTGTGGTCCGGTTTGACAAAATTGCGCTGAAATCTGACACAGGAACACTGGCTTCCGAGTGAGTTAATTTTGATTGTTGTGGCATAGTGGAAACTGGACTTTCTTGCTTGATCATGTGGCTAGTTTCCGTAAACGCAAAAGACATTTCAGATCGATTTGTACTAGTACTTGAGACTGTGACAGCTGAAGCTTGAACATTTAAAGTTAGACCCAAGCTTCCAACATTTGTCTTGCACTTAGACGCCTGAAAACCAGCCGCTGCAGAAACTCCAGACGCTGCTTGATTGTTCGACGCATGTATAACACTCTCTATTATTTGAGCCACCGTGGATTGTGGTGGTGGTGTCGGTGTCATTGTTTTGACGTTTGTGGCTGACAGGAGGAATGATGGTGAGGTCAACGGCGGTTTCGACAATGGCGGCATGCCCGAAGTACTCACACTAGCAGAATTTGGCAACGAAGGAACATCTGCAGGCGCCACTCTTCGGTGGGGAGCATCAGACTGTGACGGTGAAGGTTGCTGCAGGGCTTGCGATTGTTGTAACGAGGGCGAGGACAAATGACCAGACGTGGAAATGAAGTGAGGGTTAAATGATGGTGGAAAGGATAACGACGGCGGTGTGGACAGTGGTGTAGGAATTGATAAGGTGGTGGCTGCTGAGAGACCAGGGGAAGAGTTAGGCAAGTTCACTGGAATTGGGTGGTGGTAGAATGGTAAGGAAGTTACATTTGCCAGGGACGTAACAACATTTGCTAGGGAAGAATTCAATGGATAGAGGAATGGGGGGCCATGGGGAAGGTAGGAAGGAGGACCCGATCCGTGCATATAACCTAGTCCTGGAGTTAAGTTCAGACCGACATTTAAGTTGAGACCATTCGAGACAGTTGCCTGACTTTGTTGCTGCTCTTGCTGTGGAATTTGGGGTAGGGAGTGAGATGAAACATGAGCCGACTGGTGTGGCTGGTAATACCCTGGAGTCAAACGATTCTGTTCTTGAGATTGATGATGAGATTCAAGTTTTGGGGAAGCTTTCTCATTTACAACGACTTCAGGTTCTGATTTAGCTCCCCCCACATGAGGAACATTTGGTATCTTTTGTTGAGAAGTCCGCTGCCCTTGAAATGAAGTAGTACTCGGTGGTACCCATCTCTCATCCTCTGGTATCGACTTGCTCCGGTCCGGGCTATCACAAGAAGCGTTTCTTGGAGACTGAGATACTTCAGCAGTGCCCTTGGCTGCGTCTTCCTCAACAGTCCGCACAGAAGTTTTAGAAGTTAGAGAAGTTGGTTCACATATCTGCTCATCTGGTTCTTTCTGAGGTGACTCAGACGTGCTGGCCGGCTCACCTTCATCTCCGGAATTTCCATCAATCGACGGACGATTAGGAACACCGGACTTTTTCAAATGTTGAAGTCGCAATTTCTCCACTAGATTCAAAGTAGCCCTGGCAGAGTCTTCCTTGTTGTCTTCTCGGCACAGGAAGTCTTGGGAGAATGAGAAGGAAAGTGAACCTCCACTTGGACCACCTTCTTCTCCGTCGCACTGGTATTCGTCTGTCACACTTCTTGCTAAATCATAGAGATCAGTGTCAAAATCAAGCAGTTCTGATTCTCTGCCAGGTCCGTTAGGTGAAAATATCGATTTGGTTGTAGTGGTTTCGGAAGAATGCGCTGGTGTTCCAGACGAGTGAGCTGTATTATGTGAACAGTCTATTTTTGCTCGCTTAGATTCTGGTTCTGCTGGGTCCAAAGGTCTCGTCGATGCGAGATCTTTTTCTTTATTATCTGATGATGGGGTCAATGGTGACAAGACCGAAATGGACACTGGTGCAGGTACATTTTGTTTTTGAGCAGCTGCTTTTTTCGGAGATTCAGCAGCTTGTTGGATGTGGTCTTGAGGAATGCCAGCAGCACTTCGTGCAGCACATGAATTTTCCTTTTCTTCTGCACCGGAAGTTTCCGACTCAGACAATAAGCTCAACTCTTTCTTCCGTTCGGCAGGACCAGCCTGAGCCACACTTGAGCCGATACTACTGCTTACTTGAGAGAGCGATGATCGGGAAGGATTTCTTGTTTTGATTTTAGCTGGAGCTTGAGACTGTTGACTTGTATCAGGTTCAGATTCCGAAGAAAGGTCAAGTTCACTTTTAACTAGTGCCTTGGGCGGAGTTCGCGCTTGTTTGTGACCCGTGGTGGAGGGGTGGGTGTCTTTTTCGGTTTGACCGACCTTTGATTCTCGATTTCTTCGTGGACTTTTCGTTTCCGGAGATTTGTCCTTGGTGAAAGAATTTGCGAGCCTTCTATTAGGGGAGGGACTTCCGTGATTTCCGACACGGCTTGAGTGACTGCCACTGCTGCTCGTACTAATCTTATGTTGTCGGTTAACGGATGCTGACTCTGATGCTCGTCGACTCGCCGCGCTGGGCGAAGACGAGCGTGAACCTCCAGCCGTACCTCGCCCTGGTCCAGACTTTGTGGATCCACGAACCGTGGGGGAAGGTTTCGCTCTCGTAGGAGTCTTCGCCCGAATTCGAGGGTTCGAGCACCGCTCGGAAGTTTTAAGCTTCCTACCTGGCCCCGTACTGGTCGAACTGGTTGGCGTGAGCTTGGCGGGTGAGGGTTGCTTTCTGGAGATGAGTTGGGTGTTGGGCTCAGGGGACGCAGACCCAGGTGAGGACGACCGAGAGGATGATGAGGAGCGGCTAGAGGAGGACGACCCTGAACTACTGCTACTGCTGCTCGAGCTACTGCTTCGCTCTCTACTTCGTCTACACGCTGACTGCGACCCCTTGTCAAGAAAGGGCCAGTCACTGTCCTTGGTCGTCCCCTCTTGCCTTGGAGACTTCCCGACATCCCTCTTTCCAGCTTTTCCGCCACTACGAGCACCATCACCTAAACAATATTCATATTTAACTTTTCAACCTTGCCCACATTCAGGCCCTCAACCGCATCTTCCCAAACACAAGTCATCCATCCGCAAGGTCATCAATAGCAATAAAAACAACTGGATTCAACACCAAGAGCAGAAGTTAGCAACCAAACGCCAGGCACAGTGCATTCAAACCTGGTAAAAATTCTCCCGTGCAAAGTCTCCATGCTCAAACGGTAAATTCATTAGACTCAGGGGCAACAAATTGCACGGCTAATGGTTAAACTCTAAAGTTCAAAAACAAATTGAGAACCCAACCATCGACCGATTGAAAAGAAACCACCAATTCCTTATTTCTGCAAACACCAATGTTACCAGATACTAGGACTACTGCAAGGTTAAGAACAGAAAAACAAACCCAACAACGACACGTGCTTACTAAATCAACGTAGGTCAAAAGTGCCAAAAGTGAAGTGGCGAATCACAAAATAGTGACTCGTGATTTAGTATATTTTAAACACCGTGGAACGACATACACAAGAGCTACCACTTGCAAACTAAAACTCAATCAATGGCTAAGGAAGCATCTCCCCGGGTTCAGACTTGTGGAAGACACTTGAATTAAAAAGCAAAATAACATCTACTCCACTGTACAGGGAGGAGAGGTTAATCAAATGAAACAATGGCCCACGTTCAAATTTCAAATCACCTAAACAGTGAGGAAGTACAATGGAAGTGCGGTTAATATTGAAATAATAAAAAATTATATTCATGCCCAATCGAACCTTCGAAAGTGTTGAATGAAGGCATAAAACAGTAATGAAAAACTTCGAACCTTTGAGCAAGCTCTTGCCATTGTCCTTAAGCTTTTGAGATTTTGACAGCGGCAATGTCCTTTGGTAATCTCCCTCGTCTTTGACCTGACCCTCCACGTCAGAGAGAGGTGGAGAAGACGACTTAAGTCGATGCAACCGAGTTGGTGATTTGTTGATGTTGAGGTCGCCCTCGGACTGCAGGGTGGTCGATTTGTTTGTTTTACCAGTTCTGTCCATCTTGGATTTCTTTCGTGCAGCTTCCATTTCGTCCTCAATAATGAGTCTAGCCGCAACAATATTACTCAACCCTGAACGTATGTGTTCCGCCGCCTTCTTGGCTGCCTGGCGTTGTGGAACGTACGACACAGACTTCCCTCGGGTTTCGTCATTTAAATCTAAGCCTTCGTCGTACTCATCTTTTGAGTCCACCTGATTGTTGCTGATGTTTGGCCTTGGTACATCGCGCTTGGTATCAACAGGCCGTTTTTTATTCTTCATTTTTCTTTCAGGACTTTTCTTTTTTAGTGTTGGTATCTTCACCTCACTATCAGAGAGGGTTTCGGTAGGAGGTTCGCGCATCCTATTAGTATCTTTCGTCAGTGGGCCGAGAATAAAGTCTTGTTCTTTTGCAGTGGCTGAGAATGAAGTTCCAGGGCTCTCAGATCCATCCCGACCACCTGCGGCAGCTTCCTTCCCCTTTGCTTGTTTAACAGAGCGTATGCTCTCGGAAGCTTTCTTGGCGGCCTCACGCTGAGGTACAATCATCTCATTAGGATCGAGATCTGACTTCTTTTTCCTTTTTCCGTTTCCTCTTCCCCTTCCTTTGGCGGGTGATTTGGGAGGCGCTCCCAATGGGGACACGGCGGATGTTGACACGGCTGCAGGTGTTCTTCCCCTTCTCTTATTCTTGGCAAATTCCTTAAGCGCCCCCTTTGTAGCTACCGTTGCGGCCGTATTTTGTGAACCCTTCTTCGTGGTTGTCGCTTCTGAATCGTCAGTGTCAGAATAAATTGGCCCAGTCTCCCGTTTCATGATAGAACTTGGATCTTTAGGTGTAGGGAGCTCTAAGTCGTCCGAATCGGAGGTAGAGGATTTAGTATGTGATTTTGTTGTTTGCTTCAGAGCACGACCTCGACCGCCTTTCTTGACTGGAACCCCTTTGCGGTTGGTTGAGTTTGAGATGATAACAGCGTCCATGCTAGAATCAGTATCAAAGAGATACGAAAGCGGCCTCCGATTAGAAGTTGTGGTTGTTGGAGCAGCAGCCTTCGCAAACTTCGCATCAGGTTTTAACCTTGCTTTTGCCGATACTGCACTTCCATCGCTCTCACTTAAGCTCGAACAACTCTCTCCTAGAAGATTCCTCCTTCGTGATCCATTGACAAAGCTCTTCTTATAGGGGTTCTCATTCGGCTTTCTTTTAGTATTTTTGTCTGGCTTGGTCAAACCGTTTGCTAGATCATGTTTACCATCCCCCAAAATCAGCCCCACCAGGCTATCGTAGTCTGGATAACCACTGGCGGTCCCGCTGTGAGAGTACAATTGATCGTACATGGATGGGCCATGATTGGCATCAATCATAGCGCCTCGTTCGGCTCCACTCAGCATGTCCGCAGACTTGTCAGTTAGCACGGCCACTTGTTTCTGGAAAGTTTGCTCGCGTAGGCGAAAGAAAGTTCTCGACAGTTTTTCCCTCCGACTGACCATGTAGCAAAGGTTTCGTACCTGCATTAAGAAAAGGCGAAATATATAATACTGCTCACTTTTTGCTGCCTCTTTGAAGTTCTCACGTATGAGGCTGAGGCTATGAGTTAAAGTATTATACTAACCCGTTCTAGATCTTGACGCAACTGTACAAACATTTTCATTTGTTCTAAATCTTGCTCCTGTTGCTGAGTTAATAGTTGGGTAGTCTCTGGACGAGGTGGTACCAATGGTCGATTGTTCAGAGACTGCAAGCAAAATTCAAATGTAAACACTTAATGCCTGGAAATACCCCGGAAAGGTATGAAACTTATTTAATCACCTTCCGCTTCAACTTCCAATAGTTAAAAATAAGGATAACAATGTCCATGTCAACTGCCAAATTTTGAGACACATCCTTCAATCGAACATACTTGAAAAATTCTGACTCAATTTGTTGAAGTCTTAGGGGAAAAAAATCTGGTTAGTTTAACTGTTCGTATATAAGTTAGTAGCACAATTCTGAACTAGTTACTTTTCAGCTCTGGCCTGATTTCTTTCTTCGGCGGTCATGGCTCGACCTTTTTTCCTTTCTCCGTCTTCCTCCGACCCTCCGTCTGGTGCCGCAGTGTGCTTCTGACAGTACGACTAGAAGTATGAAGGTCAAAATTATTTAGCTTTCATGGATTCATTACGTTCACTGGTGTAAACTATTGATAAGCTTACCCTTAATTTGATTCCGTCCTCCGCATTTTCGTCAACGATGATGGGTTCCATTTTCAAACCGTTCTTGAAAGCGCAAGTGACATGATAGGCTGTCTTACAAGTTTTTACTGAGCACTGAATGCAAGCCCCTACTTTATCTTTGCAAAGGACGCATATTAAGGACCATCGGCTTTGCTGTTAATATAAAAAACAATGGCTTAGCACAGAAAATTCACATTTACTCAATAGGCAGTTGTAGATTTAAAAAAATTAGTCATACCGGAATGGCTGAGATCTTGGTTATGGGCTCCATTTTTTCTACAGATCCAATGCTTACTTCAGGGATCCAAATTGCGCAAGCAACGTGTGCCCATTTGTGGCCAGAACGAGTAGCTTTCATGGCGCCTGCAACATTTGGGCAGAGCTCACAAGAAGGTCGGATTCCCAAACCTAAGTAAAGTTTTAAAGCAATTTAGATAAGTACGACTCAATTGGTACCCTAGTACGGCGAATGTTAACAACAAACATTTAACACTTACTACATGTTCGGCAGAGCCAGGAACCGGATGGAATAGTTGTAATTCCGTAACAAGCTTGATGAACACATATATTGCATGAATCACAAAATACCATTTCATTCCCTTCTTCCGACTCGGGCTAAAATACGAACCATATTAATCAGATTCAGAAATCCGGAAGAGTGGTTCCATAAGGTAAATGTTAAGTAAGATGAACGGTAGATGATAAAAAATTTCGGTTTTCAGTTGAAAACCTACATACTAAAAGAGTAGTGTACTTACAGATCTGCAGACGTCGCAGATGACATTCTCATCGTATTCAATACCAAGTCCTTCTTGACTTTTGAGTATCGTTTGAACTTGCTCCCAGCATTGAAGTTCCAGTTCTTCTATGACTTGCTCCATGAGGAATTCTGAAATGACAGGTAATGTCTGCATGCCTCGGTCTGCATTAGAACATCCCAACCAAGCTGCATCCACATCATCCAGATCATAGCTGCATACTTTTTCGGCTCTGGCAGCCGTAGACACCAATTGATGATAGTCAGGGTTGAAAAAGTCGTCGTGCGTTACTCGTACATACTTTTTCTTGGGCCTACAATCAAATACATTCAATGAGATATAGCAAAAATAAACATAAAATTTTCAAAGGATTTCAGACAGATATATTAGCTAAATACTATTCGTTTTGTACTTACAGTCTGAAATCATGACTCCGTTCGGCCACAGGTGTGATTTCTACAACTTCTGGCTCGGGTAAGGACTCTGGGTTTACGGGCACCTTTAGAAATTAAGAAAGAAAGTCAATATCATCCGTTCTAAATTAATTATATATATAATCATAATGTACTAGTTTCTCTACGAACCTGAACACCTTTTTCCCATTCTTGTTTCCATGAATCGGTAATAAGCCAATATTCTTCAGGGGTAAGTGGCTCGCTGTCAGCCAATTTCATCGCACTTATTAGGTCTTTCCGGAACAACTGAAATACAACACAACGAATATATTAGTCCTCCGATCGATTTCGGCAGCTAGTTTATACGGTTTATATGAGCAATTCCCCGAATTTAGTCAACCGTGATGGTGGTTGTACCAAAATTCTCAAAAGAGTGCTAAAGAGTACCCAAGTGCCCTTCTATCATCCGTTCAACTGCCAATCAAAATACTGTTCAGGCCACAAGCCAAATATGAATATTCAACTTTGGAAACGCTTCGAACTAAATAGGGTTCTTACAAATTATTCTAATGGCCATTAAACTGGTATCATGACTTAAAATATTCGGAATAAAATCTGTACAATTCGAAATTGAATGTCCTGGAAATGCCATTCAAATTCAAAATTCCTTATGCCCATTCAGGGTAATTTAAAAGAGGGATAGTTCTATCAATAATGTGTTAACTGAAAATTCACATTTTATGGATAATTGTCCACACTTCTCTAAAACAAAACAATGTAAAGAATCTATCAGGAACGTCTGGTACAACTTTTGTGATAACAAAAGCTGAGAGTTTGGCAAAGTTGAACGCAATGCAATGGGCGGAAATTGAAACCAAAAACTGATAATAATAATAAAATAAATATAGTTGAGCAAGAAAATGTAGAGACACACCAAAGTTACCTCAGCAGGTGCCTCAGCTGAGTTTCGATTATAAATCGAAGACACCTTGAGATCACCCAAGTGCCTAGGTGTCCACATCCCGCTGAGGGAACCATTGCCACCTGAGTTGGACCCAGACCGTGTGCCATCTTCATCGCCGTCGGAACCGCTTGGTCGTCGCCGTCGGCGTTTGCCTAGAAAAAAATCGTAATTGTTAGTCAGGAAAACTAGAAATACTTCTTACTTAATTGCAATTTAAGTTGCAATTTAAGCTGCTGATTTTGAGTTAATGTAAATGAACAAAGTGATCTACATGTTATTTCATGTAAAGGATCAGTGTACTTACCTTGGCTGTCTTCCGAACGGCCGGGCTTCTTCACTCTTTGTGACATACTTTATTAATCTATTTCTTCATTTTGTGTGAATCTGCAAATACACAACATAAATTCAATTATGTGATCATCAAAGTATAATTCGTTCAAATTGATTTTGGGACAGTTGAATATCCAAGTTACAGAGATGCTTAATTATTAAATATTAAATAAAGCACGACCTAGAATACACTAGCAGTAATTCACCACGGTTATGTTATGGAAAGTTTTTAACTGCGACCGAAAACTTAAATAAAGTATTAAGATAATCTAACTTCCTGTCTGAGTTAAGTTACGGACTTGGGAAGTTGTAAACACATAATACAATAGACTTTTGAGTGATGCAGCCAGAGGCACTTTGTCAAAGTTTTGTTTCAAGTTAAATAAATGAACAGTTTCAATCCTCACTGCTGATGACTGAAATTTTATAAATAGCCAAAACCGATTAAAAAACTTGAAATTCAATGTATATCTGTGTATTGTGATGCCCACCCACCCATGACCCACCTGCATCTGACATGTGTCTGAATGTTGTTCAAATAAACCCTTAAAACTAACTAACTGGTGACCACTCAAATCATATCATTGCACTGAGCCCTTGAGGAGTTCAGTCAAGTCAATTAATTGTCAGTCAATTCCAACGACTCTGGACTCCAGACTTGCAACAACGCACATGCATATACAGGCTTCCCTATGTATATAGTGCACCCATACATACACATGTCAGACTGGATCTGTCGGTTAGAGCTATGACTTAAACCCAAAGACCCATGAAATATTTGCAGTCTCTCCAGCCAAGTCCCCTCCCCGACTCAACAGTGACTGAGTTTGGACCAAAACACTGATCAAAATACCTTTAAACTTGAGGGCAAAGTTGAATGAAACAAACTCTTTCTATATTTACATGTAATGGTAATGGGATGAGAGACGACGAGAGGGGAGAGCAGGAGCAGGGGCACCAACAGCAAAAATGAAATGATTTGAAGAGGTCACAAATTCTGTCCCAAGTCTCAATGACGATGGTACGAGTGAGTGAGCAGTGGAAGGGGGGACTTACCGCGAATTGAGATGATGAGCCAAGTGTCCCCATGGGGACTTTGGAGTCAGCTGGAATTTTTGTTAGGGTGGTTTAATGAAGAAGAAGAAAAAAAACACCTTACATTTTGCACCAACAAATATCACGAATATCACCAAATTCTCAATTCTCACTCGACATTTTGAGAAGAGAAGAATTTTCTTGTTGAAACTCTAGTGTGATGTACGTACGTATGTATGTATGAGTGGAGAGTTGGTTGGTGGTGGTGGAGTCAGGCAGTCAGTCGTTGCGTTGTGCAGAGCAGAGCGAGCGAGGGATCTATAGAATTGTGTGTGTGTCTGTCCGTCCGTCCGTCCGTTCGTCGGCCGCGGCCGCGGCCGCCGCGATCCGTTCCGATGCGATGCTATGCTATGCTATGCTCTCTAGGCAGCCACTCTCCGCGCCGCGCACCAAACACACACTCCACTTGCCCAAAACTCAACTAAAAAAGACCTCTACGTCTGTCCGTTCCCTCAAAAACTTGAAGTCAATGCGGTGCGATGCCGTGCCAACTCGGCAGATGCGCTGCGATGCCATGCCAACCGAGCAGATGCGCTGCCCTGCCATGCTCTCAACGTTGTGTTTCTTGAGATCGGTCGTCGTCGTCGCCCGTTGTCGTCGTCCTGGGATTGCATTGCATTGGCATTGCATCGCTTCGTTTCTTTGGGTTGGAGTTGGAGGGAGCGTTGGGGCTCTAGTTGACTAGCTCGGCCCAAGACAGTTGTAGTGGTAGTGCAGTGAGCATTGGGATTCGGAGAGGAATTCAAAATGGTGGGTTGAGTTTGGGGGGCAGGAGGAGGGGGGAGGGAGGCAGAGGGGGATGAGTTGGGGAGAGGGGCTTGGGGGGGTTGGTTTGAGTGGAAGCACATGGGGATGACCTCTTGCCGCCTTCCGTTCCGTTCCTGCTGACAACCGAAAATCGTTTCGGTTTGCTGCTGCTGCTGTGCTGGTGGTTCTAGTCTTCTTGCGGGTTCTTGACATTCTTGATCGTCTTGGTCGCTCTGGCTCGCGGGTTTGGCTGGCTCCTTCAATTTGGAAATGGTGAGTGAGAATAATTGTGACTTTGGGACTACTGGCAGTACTGGCACGGCACTGGCACTGTGCACTGGCTGACGGACAGCACTCCACTGGCTTGAAATTTTTCATTCGGTGGGTCGTGGGTCTTATGGTCAATGAATTGTTTTGAAAATATTTAAGAGAATTTATTGTTAATTAATTTTGAATTGAATAGGATGACAGGAATGATGCTTGGATTGCAACTTTGGATGAAGCTGTGGCGACGGCTGAGCAATTCCAGAAGCTGTACTATGATACTTTGGACAAACGCCGACATGTAAGTGTTTCATGGTTTGACAATGAATCATTTTTATACCATTGTCATTCGATTGTTTATGTTTATGGTTTTTTTTTGCAAACTATAAAATTTATCAATTCAAATAAAATCAACTTCATACGGACTGGTGTTTAAACTCCGCCTCATTAATCTTTTCAGCTCGTGAACAAATTGTACCTGGAAAGTGCAATACTGGTTTGGGAAGGAAATATAATGAGAAATAATTTAGAAATCCAGAGATTCTACGAATGTTTACCACCAACCACTCATTTATTGAGTGGACTGGATGCTCAACCCTTGTCGCGTAAGTATTTAATAAAAAAGAGCATCTCGCGAATATTTGGGAGTAGCATTTAGTGTCCAAAATCTCTGTAAATTATTTTGAAACTTTCTCCTTTAAAATCGAACAGAAGTGAGATTTTTTACGGGTTCAAACGTTCAAATGCCGGATCTAATTTGTTCTGATAACTGGACAAGCTATTCTGGGAATAAATGACCTCTTCAAAAAAATGCAAAAACAGCGTTTTTTGGAATCGACAGGATAGGATGAAGAGGATGGGGTTCACAGTTCACATTAGTAGAGTACAACCGAACCAGTCCTTTCTAAGAGGTGCCAGGGTTGATACTGTGGACACTTGTTAACATTTTTAACGCAGTAATATTCTTAAATTGACGGCAGAATTTCAGTCAAGTCCAACAACAACATTGAGTTTTCGCATTATACGTGTAATTCCCAGCTCCCCCAGCCCCGCTTGGCTGCGGGTTTTGGTTTTGTTGTGAGTTTTCTCATAAGGTGAGTCGGTTACCAGGTTACGGTTAGCGATATGGTGCATGGGACGCTCTGGGACAGATTCATGGGACGGTTTTGCTGATTTTTAGCTTGGGTGATAACCAATCCAAAATTACGATTTTGTAGTATGAGCTTTGTACAAGAAATTTAACTCTACATTCAATTCTGATCAAAACGAGATGGTCATAATTTTCCTAAAGCGCTAAGAAAATTATAGCAAAGTTATTTGAATTTTTGGAAGAAACTTTGCACCCAAACAAATTACAATAATCAAAATTTTCAATAATCTTGCGTTTCTTCGAAAAACTGAATGCAGAATTTGATTTCCTAAATCAAATTTTTCTAAAGGCGTAATTATTTTCTTATGGTTGTGAAGCAAAGTAAAGTCAACAAAACCGTCCCACGGGTCTGTCCCAGACGATCCCACGCACCATATTCCGACTCACCTCCTGAGCAGCGCTTAGGAAAACAAAACAAACCCCGCAGTCAAGGCGTCGTGCCCTTGCCCAAGAGAGTCAAAAACTTCAATTAGCTCGAAGGCCAGTTCTGATTTTAGCACGCCAAATAATTCTTCCCAATCTGTTCTTGGCTTGTTCTTGTATCCGAAAGAATATGCGGCACTTGAACGTGGGATTTATGGAGAAAGTCTCCCTTGCTGAAGATGCCCCATACCTCAATTCAGAGTTATAATAATTCTCTCATTCTCATTGTTTTGACAGAGTTGGCTGTTGATCAGAAGACTATAATCGTTCAAGTCGAAGGAAGTGTTAGTTTTCAACATGGTAGCGAGAGATCACCGAGGCAATTTCACCAGAGCTTTACAATCACAGCTCAAGATGAGAAATGGAAAATTGCATCCGATTGTTTTCGCCTTGCACCGGACCGATAAACAGACTTATTATTATTCCCGCTACCGTTCGTACAGCCGGGTTAAAAGTTTTGTTTTGTAACTATTTCAAATTTTTGTCTAACGATATAGCAATATGTGTACAATTCTTGAATGTTCAGAAGCTCAGAACATTGACATTGTCTAAATATAATCATATATTTTTATCGAATAATTTCATTCTAACTTTTTATCGATTTTACTCATGTGCTGCACTACGTCATCTCCCAAGTTGTGGCCAAATGATCGAGAATTCGCACAAAGCTAGCTAGACAAAAATCATCCTGAGAGCACAAGGAAGCGGAAGAAAAATGAATCTCTTAAATGTTTGATGAACTTTTCAAGTTTGTAGAAAGGGCGCATGTTCATTTACAGGCACGGGTTGGGGGACTAGCAGACTAGCACTTGTAGGACGATTCTGCAACAGTTTCAATTTCAACCACTCTCAGAGAGTCTGCAAAACACACTTCCGCCTTTGCTTAACCCTTTCCCTATTTCCCAAATAGTTGAGAGTTGAGATTGAGATAGGAAAACATACGTATTCTCTTGCAAAGCTCTCTTTCATATCGCATATTTACCAAACGATTCACACAATTCATTCAGAATACAAGTAGAGTTAGACAGACTACTCGCCACAAGGAATTCTCTACAAAACGTTAAGTCATATTGTACATAAGTGCATACATTCACGTTGCACAAATATTTAATTTGACGGGACAGTAGGTCACACTATATCAAACCCCACATTCATTGATAAGCGAACAGATTTACAATTTATTTGTACGATCAGGTAGATTCAATGTTCAATGCTGCAGTTTTTAAGGGAACGAATGTTTCGCAGACCCCCCTGATATTTGATGGATTGAATCAATTGAATTCGTTTTTCGCATGAATGAAAGTGCTGTGGTTTAGTAATTGGAATGGAATCGACGTCATTCTAAACCTTGCGATTAGCCTTTAATAACAATTACAAAAAAAATAGAACATTAGTTGAGGTTAAGTTTTGAGAAGACCATGTGTGGAATTTGCAAAGTGCACTTGAGGACAAATTACTACAATTGCTGAGTGTAAGAGATACAAAAAGTACAAACTACCTCGCATCACATTCACAATTCTATTATATATTTTTTATTGAGGAAGGGTTAATTGGGGACAAAAAAATAAGGAAGATACTAACGCTATAATTTCTGCCTATCTCCCTGAAATTATTCAATTATTGTCAAGAAGAATCCTTGCTCAACTGAGCTCAAAAGTCACTCAGTTCAGTCATTATTATGCTGAATGAGCAGAAAATTAGTAGAATCTTTTACAAGTATTGCAATTTTGCAAAGGCAATGTGAGCAAAATTGAATTCGAGTCGAAGTTGAATTAGTCGACGAAAAGTTATAAAAATACGTGAAAACATATTTACAAGAATTGTGCAAACTTACACGAAAACACTATACGTAAATTACACATAATTGACATAATGTTCTAGAACATAAAAAATTATCGTCACTCGTTTCCTGTCAAATTACGTGCCTTTGGCCGTGGTGAAAGGATTATTAATCAGTATTCACACATCACATGACTCAATATTAACTTAACAACACAGCTGGTAATTCGTCAACTCAATATTTTTTTATTTGAAAATTATACTTATGCGTCCAGCAAACAGTGCAGCAATGTTTTAATTGCTAGATGAGCGTAGCATGCTGCTGGACAATAAATAAGATAATCTCAGTTCTATTTCCATTCCATAAAACCCATGCAGACGAGTTCAGGTTTCAAAGTACAAAGTAAACGTCGGATAGCCTTCGTTTAATGAACGAATTATTCAATGATGACGCATTCCGAAATGTCGTCAATATTAATGGACTCGTCAAATTTAATGTCTTGGGTTGGAAAGGAGACAGTGGTCTATGTCTATGTTCTAGTATTTCTTTTTGTTCGAATTAAATAGCAGCCAGACCAGAAGTTAGACTGAAAACCATTCCACAAATCGTAATTGCTGCAATTCATTTTTTGAAAGGGAAAGTGGAAATACAGCTAACAGTTATTAGTTTATTGCAGCCAGCATAGCAATTCATTTTTCTTGTGTGTACATCTGTACATGTAATTATTAGAATTTAAAAACATTTATTGATTGTGCTTTGCTTGGTTTGCCAACTAGTAGTGAAGGTATTATTTCGCTGTAATTGCCTGAAATTTTGGAAACTAGAAATAATTCAGTTCGATTGCAATATTTCAAGGTTCAGGAACACTACCGGTGGAAAAGTTGGAAGTGGACCTTAATTGATCACACAAATCATCAATCATCACATTTGCAAATCACAAAATCTGCGCATCGACAAAAATTTCCTTCGTACCTTTTGAAGTCATCAGATATCATCACACTTAAATTTAGCAGTCTGGAGCTGAGCCAAGGTGAACGGTTGCTGTTTGAGGTATGAAAACAAATTCAATTCACTATAAATATAAAATATGCTTTTGAATACTTGCTCCAAGTATTATCACAGAATCGCGTTTTGTTTAAGACATTCTGAAATGGACAACAATGTGCCAAATTCGCAATGAGAGCAGAATACTGAAAGTTTGGGTACTGAGTACTGGGTCTCATTTGAAATCCCTGCAAAACGTGCAAATTATTGATTTATTAATTCTTGTTATTTCGGGAGAGCAGCATTGTTTTGCTGATATAATTTGACACGATAATAATTACGACAAACACACCAACTGCAATATGATATCGGCTTTTCGCTGAGTTGCTAGCATTTCAAGGCACCGAAATTCATCGACAGCAAACACAAAGAATATTACGAAAAGTACGATATGACCATGACCAATTGAGTACAGAAATGTCGATATATCATGACAAGAAACATAAAAGGTATCTCTTTCCGATGAATTTTAGAACCTAGAAACGTGAATTCCGCATCAATTCTTACAGAAATGGTATTAAACTACAAAATATTATAATATTGGACTTGGACCTGAAGTTTTTATAAGCAAATTGCATATCACATTTAATTACTCCCTGAGTTGGACTATTTTCTATCTGAGTGGAAGAAATGCGTCGAATTTCCATTACGAGTCGTAACTTACGACGCGTAAGGAGTAATTTTGTAAATACACGTGTTTTATATGGAATCATCTATTCTTGACAGTTGGCATTGGCATCTTGGCATAGGATGTGCATTTGCAAGTTTATAAGTTTAATGACTTGCGATTTGCGATTGGAATTCTCCTGTAGTGCGCTCAATTTAGCTCATTTTAATGACTCATGTAGCAAAAGTCAAAAGGTTATCTTTATTTTTGCTTCGTAGTAATTAGTGAAAAAAGAGGAACTGTATTTGTATTCTATTATCAAACTTCCTCCTCCTCTATGCTCCAGTCCAAAGTGTCCAGCGCAGCGGCGTGTCCAGAGAAACTGAAACTGAACTTTGTTCTCTGCATTGTAGCATAAGTTAGCAAAAGTTGCATACGTGAATTGTTAAAACTAAAAATAATGACTCGTCCTGAATTACTAAATTTCAGACCATGAGAATGGCGTCCAGCAAAGATCGTCTTGGTGGATCTGGAGTGTCATACAGCAGCTCAGACACAGAAGACTACCATGACGTGGAGGATGAGGACAGACGAAGGCCTATCTTCAAATCACGCTTAAGGTAAATAAATAATTAATTCCATCAAATTGATGTACGAATGTAAGAGTAATTTAACGCATATCCTATTATTCTAATTGAAAACCCAAACAGTACATTCAACATTGTGTGGGGTGAAATATGAACGATGAACCGTAGAGTTCATGTAGAGCCAATGATTGCAAAAATCAGTCTTGGGAAATGTGTTGCTGCAATTTGGTATGAGGTTTGCGCTTCCATTCCAGGTTCAACTATTGCTTGCAGTACAGTCAGTCAGAGTATGAATTGTACAAAATCAAAATCAAAGCTGATTTCCAATAATATGGAAGTTATAATAAAATAATTTCTGTTTAATTTCAACGCACATTATAATGAATAAGTAAAAAGGTTTTAGCACAGTTACAAAACAGTAAGAATTAAGCAGAAATGAAAAAAAAATTGTCCGACAAGTCCGACTAAGAACTTTGTGTAATGCTGTTTTCTTATAAGCTTCAGCTCTTCAAACTCCTGTATAAGTAGACTATGAATTTTAAACATTCAAATCTTCTTTTGCATTGCCAAATTGAAATTTGAATCCCCTTGAATTTGAATCCATTTACATTCAGTGATTCAGTATTCTCGGGTCTGGGAAAGGGTTAAATACTACGAATTGATAGATTTTTTTTACTTTACGCCGTGTGATCGTCATTCGTCAATCGTCAGCTTTAACTTTTATACCTTCCTGTTCCTACTACCGCACCGGCCAGACCACCGGCTACCCTTCATCTCGGATTCGATATTCAGTTCATCAGTTCATTGAATCTGAAACGATAAAAAACCAAGTCTCGAATTCCACATGTTCTGCTCTTGTGAATTTAAACAACGTTACCTGCAAGTTAGCTCGTACATAAACTTGAGCGTCTAGATTCTAAGCTCCGAATTCAGTCATGGATTTCTCTCGCCTTGAACAAGTCCAAAATTAAAAACAAGTTTAGGAACAACTATATTTTGCTAAAATTATTAATTTGCATTAATTTGAACAAGAATTAGATGTCCTTCCTATCATCATTTTGTATTTCAACAAATGTTGCAAAATTATTAACTAAATTATTATTTTGCATTAATTTGAAACCAAAATTAGAAGTCATTGCTAGCATCGTTTTCAACAAACGTTGCACAGGACAACTTTTAGCCGTGCCGAATAACAGTCCGATAAAATTCAGCAAGTAAAATTAGTTCATTTATCGGTAACTGAACTTTATTGATTTGTTACAGGTAGGGATGGCCCGAATATTCGGTTGGCCGAATAGTGGCCGAATAGGAATATTCGGTATTCGGCCATCGGCCGAATCGGAATATTCGGTATTCGGTCATACTATTCGGTATTCGGCCGAATAGTGAAAGCTATACAAATGGGGTAACGACGAAATCGTGAAGAGCCGGGCGTTTCAAAAATGTTTGCGAATTGTTATCAAGTTATTTCTGCTTAGTATAAT